>JAVKPL010011240.1:0-115122 GCA_032173675.1 Gastrolobium villosum
ACATGAGACAAAGGAACTAACCGAGTGGTATTTTCTGAGAAGGGAGATGAAGAGGAATGAGTAGGAGCTGATGTATCAGAGGAAGTATTAACTACTGGTCCAGCAGAAGAACAAAGAGGAGAAAGATGTGGATGAGATGGCACAGATGAAACAGTGGGAGTAGACTGAGGCAAAGATGTGGATGCAGCAAGGTCAGAACGTGGTGCAGTGTGTGATAAAGGAGTTTGAGAAATAGAAGAGGGAACAGATAAAGGTGTCTGTGAAATGGAACTAAAAGGTAAAGTGGAAAAAGCAGGTAAAGTGGACTGTGGAAAGACAGGTGAAGGAGAAAGCCGTGATTCAAGGGGATGAAAAGGACTAGAAGATATAGTATTAGGTGAAGTAAAATTGGATGATAAGGGAAAAGGGTGATGGGGACTACACTGAGGATGGGGACTAGACTGAGGCAGGGAATGAGAAACTGAACGAGTAACTGACAAAGGTAGCTGTGAAAGATGTGAGGAGTTTGGTGAGGGAGTGGATAGAGAAAGAGGTAGAGGTAGGATAGAACTAGAATAAGAGACTTCATTTGATGAATTTTGATCAGTGGAGAGAGGTAAGGAAAATAAAGTGGGAAAGGGAAACTTAAACTCATAAAAAATGACATCTTTAGAAATATAGATTTTGCCATTAGGACTAAGACATTTGTATCCTTTATGACTTGGAGAGTAACCTAGAAAAACACACTCATGAGACCTAAAATCAAACTTGTGCTTGTGATAGGGACGAAGAAGTGGAAAACAAGAGCAACCAAATGTTCTAAGAAAATGAAAGTCAGGAAAGGACTTATGAAGCATAAAATAAGGAATTTGAAACTGTAAAGCTGAAGTGGGAAGTCTATTGATCAAGTACACAGATGTGAGAAATGCATGATCCCAGTATTTTAAAGGAAGTGAGGCATGTGCAAGAAGAGTAAGACCCATGTCAACTATATGCCTATGTTTCCTCTCAACCAACCCATTTTGATGATGAGTATGAGGACAGATTAAGCGATGAGTGACTCCCAATTCAGTTAAAAATTTTGTAAAGGGCCTAAATTCCCCACCCCAATCAGTTTGAACCGATTTAATGCCTTGATTGAATTGTGTTGAAATGAGAGAGTGAAAATTTTTGAAAACAGGTAGAGATTCTGACTTTTGTTTAAGAAAATAAATCCAAGTAAAGCGTGTGGCAACATCCACAAAGGTTATATAATACTTAAAACCTTGAGATGATGGAATGGGAGCAGGTCCCCACAAATCACTAACCACAAGTTGAAAAGGTTCAGAATATGTAGTAGTAGAAGGTAAAGAGGGCAATCTGTGAGACTTGCCCATGCAACATGCTGAACAAACATCAGGAACCAATTTATTGCCTAATGAGATATTACAATGAGAAAGAATCCTTTTTAAGGAATCAAAATGAGGATGTCCTAATCTGGAATGCCAGAGAGTATAATTCCTAGATACATCAGCTACTACAGCATTATTACAAGAAGAAGTATTACACGACAGAGAATCATAAGAAAACTGATCAGAAGACAAGGCAGAAGGAGAAGTAGAGAGCCCTTTGAATTTGTAGAGACCATCATGCCCAAGAAAGCCTTCAAGTAAGACCTCCTGAGACTCCTGAGATTTGACAACACAATGAGAAGGATGAAACTCAAAATAAACATTATTATCCTTAGCAAATTGACTGACACTGAGGAGATTTTTAGTAATTTCGGGAACAAGAAGAAGATTGTGTAAGTGCAGTGAGGTATGTGGAGAAAAAGGAGAATGAAAACTACTAGAACCAACAGAGAATATAGCCAAACCTTGTCCATTACCAACAAAGATCTGTTCAGGACCATCATACTGATTGCTTTGTGACAAATTTGCTGGATTAGCAGTTACATGATGGGAAGCTCCAGAATCAGGATACCAATCCAATACCATGGATGCATCTGATGAGCCAGTAAAAGGTCGAGGATGACCAGAATGCGAAATTGAAGCTGACTGTGGCATATTGGGAAAAAGGCCAGTAGACTGCTGCACACTGTGAAAACCATTTGGCTGCTGCATATTGTGAAAACCATTTTGCTGCTGCATATTTCGAAGAGCACTAGAAGATGAAGACTGCATATTCCAACTCAGATTAGGTGGCAAAGGGGAAACAGTCAAATTGGCTGCAGCAGGAAAATTTGCTGGAAGATTCATGGGGAAATTAGAGTTCATTTGAGGATGCAAGGAGGGAGATGAGGAAGAAGAACTATTACTGTATCTCCACCAACAATTTGTAGCTTCATGACCCACTTTCTTGCATAGTTGACAAGCCACAGAAAGCCTTCCACCAGCAAAGTTTCTGCCACTTCTATTCATGTAATTTCTGGTATTCCTTCCTCCACGCCAACCACCACGGATTGGCTGCTGAGCAAAGTTTCTGGTAGCATTACTTTGATCATAAAATTTTTGAACTGAAGGACCTTGTGGATCTGAGATGCGTGGAGCAACAGGTAACTGAGAACTATGAGCCATATTGACAGAACTAAGGTTTAGAGCATGTGACTGAAATTTTGTAAGCATGGCTTCTTGAGCCAAGATCTGAGACTCTAAATCATCAAAAGAACCTGAGTCTCTGCCTCTAAAGTAAGTGATAAACGGACCATACTCTTCAGGTAGACCTTCAAGAACAGTTCTCACCAATTCTTTATCAGTAATCGGTTCACCTATTGCAATTAGTGTATCTCCAAGTGCCTTTACACGAGCAAGATATTCTTCAATACTTCTGTCACCTTTCTTGATGTTTTTAAGCTCAGAACTTACTTGATTGGCTTTAGCCTTGCTCACCGAATCAAAATACCGATGAATCCTGTCCCAAGCTTGATGAGACTGCCGAACTCCAAGGATTTTGTTGATAATTTCTTCTGAAAGTGTGGATTGAAGCCATGTAAGCAACATTTTATCAGTTTTCTCCCACTCAACAAATGCTGGATTAACTTTTCCAGATGAGCGATCTTCATCAGATAAGAAACGTAGAGGAACAAGAGGATTAACAAGAAAATGCTCTAGTTGATGAGCAATAATCGGTGGTTCAACAATTTGTTTCCACAAAAGAAAATTCTTGTTTGTCAGCTTCACTGACAGCTGAGTATTAAAGAATATAGGAGATCTTGTATCTTTGGAAGTAAAGGAAGGAGAAGAAGGAGAGGGGATTGTATCAGTAGCGGAAGCCATGTGAACATGAAGAAGAAATCAGGGCCCCAAGATTGAAGCTCTGATACCATAAGCGAAACTGAGAAAGGAAAGAAAAGAGAGGACAGAGCTGATGAACGAAGATGAGAAAAGCAAATCTGATATTTTTCATTAAAGAAAGAAAACCAGTCTTATCAGATCTTTATAGTACTATCTTGATAAGAGTGTCTATAGTTACAATCGAAGGAGAGAGTTACAAATTGAATCGAAAGGTTACAAATGAAGTAGCTTAAGTGAAGCTGTTATTGACAGCTGTAACAAACTTGGAAAGCTGTTACCAACAGCTGTAACCGATCCCACTAAATCAGGAAAGTAGTTGAACTACTTTCATCACACTCCTATCTACTCTAATACTCGCCCCTTAAGCTCAAAGAGGAAATGACAGATGATGCAGACTTCCAATAATCTGCTTCCTTAATTTTCTTTTACTACATATCGGGCTCAATCTCATCATACCAAGTTGAATCTTTGTCATCAGAATCTGCTACTACATCCACCAAACATGTGGATCAACGGTTGTTCCAGCTTAACTAGAGACATCTTAGGAATACAATCGTATTAAAACTTGGTAGGGAGAACTTTGCCGTCAATATGGTCCTACCCAGCTCAAATTGGCTTAATTGAGTGATTAATTAACTAATGGATAATATTAAAAAAAATCAAAGAATCCGCTACTACAGGCTAAACGTTTGGTTGTAGTTATATAGCACTACGGCTGTTACACCAACCTAGCAACCTCAAGTTACATTTATAAATGTTCTGCTTTAATATGGAAGAACATATATTTGTCCAGTTGGAAAGTTAACAATGATAAAAATTAAATAATAAGTTGAATTATTATTAATAACCCATTATGTGTATACAAGTGTACTGGACTTTGTGTGGATCATCCGCGCGCCTTCAATCTCGTTCGAGAAATGTTAATTAGTTTACATGCGCGTACATTGATCAAAACTTCATCTAATTGCAATAAAACAACACAAAATTAAGCCATTATGAGTGAGTTAGTTGTGAGAGGTTGGAATAATTTATATGAAATTATAAGTTTAAATTTCAATGCAAAGTTATTAAGGAAAAAAAAAACACACAAAGTTATTCAAGTTTTGGAAACAAAAATATCTCACACACACACACACAACATACACACACGTGTGCACAACACATACATATGGGGATATTGTTTTTCATATTGAATGAGATAAATTGTCTCATATAATACACAGCAAAGTCACACACACACATACATTTATTTCATATAACACATAGAAAAGTCACACTCACATATGGAATATTGTTTTTCATTTTGAACGAGATATATTGTCTCATATAACACACACAAAAGTGGGTGGAACCCACTAAAAAGAAGAGAGAAAAATAAAATAAGTGTGTTCCACCCATTTTTTTGTTTGTGGCATGAGATAATTTGTCTCATGTAATATGAGAAACAATATTCCCCATATATATATATGGAAAAAAAATATTTTTGCAGTTACTGCAGATAAGTTATCTGAATTTATTCTCAAAAGGACGTCGTTTTGGTATTGAAATCTTAAAAAATTATAAATATAAAGACTATTATAACCCTGAAATAAATTAAAATTACAAAAATACCATGATTTCTGCCCCAAAATGACGTCGTATTGGGCTTACTGCAGATAACTTATCTACAGTAACTGCAGAAAAAACGTACCATATATATATATATATATATATATATATATATATAGGATCCTTTGACACCTTATATGAGAGTCGTTATATCAAAAAAGATCAACGACTCTGATTTATAAGCATCTGACACCATCGATCTTTTTTGATCTAACGGTTCTCAGATGAGATGTCAAGTTTTAAATTTGACAACGGTGTCAAAGGATCCTACCTCATCTATATAGGAAAATATTTCTACAGCCACTTTAGATAAGGTTATCTACAGCTACCCAAAAACTACGTCATTTTGATTAATGAAGGGTATTTCTGTAATTTTAGGTGAATTAATGAAGGGTGTTTCAGTAAAATGTATATGATAAAAACATAAACAAAATTATGAAAACACCCTTCATTAATTCACCTAAAATTACATAAACACCCTTCATTAATCAAAACGACATAGTTTTTTAGGTAGCTGTAGATAACCTTATATAAAATGGTTGTAGAAATATTTACATATATATATATATATATATATATATATATATATATATATATATGGTAAAGCGGATGTGCAGTTACTGCATGTAAGCATGTAAGTGTTGGTGTGGTCAAAAAATTATAACTATGTGCTACGGGTAGTACATAGTTATAATATTAAAGTTATTTTTTTAAAAAAATATAACTATATATTACGGGTAATATATAATTATAATATTAAAACTGCTTTTTTCCTCTCTCCTCATTAACTTTTCAAAGGCTTTTCAGGTGAAGTAGGAAACATAAAAAAATAACTTTAATATTATAAATATCTACTACCCGTAGTATATAGTTATAATTTTTTGACCGCACCAAACCTTATATATACAGTGACATTATACATCATTTTTTCATATATATTCTCAATTTTAAAGAAAAAATGGAATAATCTTGATCACTGCTTTTTTATATCCAATCTTGGAGCCTATAGTGGTGGCACCTTCGAGGTTTTAATTTATGAGCGGAGGGGATATGCCGAGTGCCATATAAATTATATGCTGGCTTAGTATTCTCATACCTGTACATTGATCCCAACGTACGCCATAAAACTAAAGATAAAAAAAAAAGTGTAACACTAGAGAGTAGAGAATCTTAACAATATTACATATTCTCAAAATCAATTGTCCTTATTCCGGAAAAGAAATCATAAAGAAGCACCAATCACTAAGTAAATCAAAGTCGTATAAATTAACCAAAAATATAATTATGAAGTCATGTATTAGATGTCGTTCATTATTTGTGATCCCTTTATTCTTCAACGAGCGATCTAGCTAGACCATATGTGTCCAGTTGGCATTAAGATAATGCTAGACCATAAAGAAAGCTAATTAAGGAGATAGAAGATTCAAGGTGTATATTTTTTTTTTGTATAATCCGAGGTATTTCCATTTAACCTCCTCCAGTCACCTTGCCCTCGGGAATGGTTTGTAAATAGAAGGAGGTATCATTTTTTTTTATCTTTCAATAAATAGAAGTTTGGGGAATGGTTTATAGTGATAATTATAAAGGGTTTTATAATTCTCATTTAATATGAGAATTACAATTTTCCTACACATTCTTCGATTTCCGTGCTGACATGGATCCTACATATAGTTTTTTCTAACATATGGATCCTATATATTTTTTATCTCTACAACATGAGATTTCAATACTCCTTCAATATGAGAATTATAAAACCCAATTATAAATGAGGAAACAACAAAGGATAAGCACGGTGTCCTGTATAATGGGTTGGGCGCTTATTAGTACGGGAAAGTTTGTTTAGAAATTAGGTGTCGACCGACTTTTACAAAGCTTGGTCTACAAATCTATAAATTGATGTATATCATATTATTTATTTTAATAAAAATAAAATAATCATTTATATAATTTTAATTGGTAAAAAAGTTATTAGGCTAATGGATTTAGGGCAAAAAATATTATTTTTAAATATAAGCCAGATCAAACTTATAATGTACCTTACACCAACATATCGTAAGTCATGCCAGACTCAACATTTTGCATAAACCTGATCTTTCTAGATCAAAGTCTAAGCCAGCCGAAACATTCCTAAGTCGGTGTCTAATATGATAGTTTCATGTTTTATATAATTTAGTAATAATAAACTTAATTAATATATTCTATATTTTCTTAAGCAATGGTTGAACATATAAAACTGGTAAATATGTACCAAAAAAATGGTATCTATATCTTCTTTCTTACGGAACACATTATACCTTTAGCAATTAATTGTTAGAATTTTTAAAGTCTCTAACTTAAAAATTAATAGGAAGGCCAAATAAAAACTATACACGAACCACTAAGCTATCATTAAAAGTAACAATTATCTTTTAATTTATAATAACTTTTTCTTTCATGATAGAAAAATTAATTAGCAAACAGATGTCTTCAGATTGGAAAGTCAGTAGAAAACGTTAGAACAAACACCAACAAAAGTTACAATTGAATATTTTTAATTTTTTTTGGTATAATCCGGAGGTATTCCCGTACAATCTCCTCCAGTCACCTTGCTCTCGGGGTATGGACCTGTAGGCTAGCCCCTCATTGGAACAACGGGTGCATTGAGCTTCGCTGCCGGAGGAATGATGAGACTAATTCCCAACTGAGAAGGAAACACTTTCCTCCTCTGTCCCCCAAAGATTTTTCAAGAATTTGCTTTAGACAGGTTTACCCCTAACTCAAACAAACCCTTAGGAGCTCAGTTGTCAACTGAGCTATCCTTGGGTTTACAATTGAATATTTAACCTTTTCAGATTGGTGTTTTAGAATTTTGGCACTTTATTCCAGCATCTGTTTAATTACAAGGTTCTGTAGAATTTATTTGTGTTTGATCCTAAGAAAAAAAAAGGCATTTTAGATAAACAAGTGGCACATGGGTGACAATAGCACTCAACTTTCCATATAGCAAATGAAGTTCTAAGTTTTATCTTTTCTCGCAGATTATCTAGTTTGTCACTTTCTCCCACTAGCTAGTTCACACACATAGTCAACACATACAAGCCTTTTTTTTTTTTTTTGGAAAATATTTTCTCATGTTGTAGGAGAGTTGTTTTCTCGTGTTAGTGACTCTTCGATTTTCGTGCAACATTTTTTTTTCTTTTTTATTTTCTTAATAGATGTGGGTCTCACATAAAATATGTCTACAACATGAGAAAATTTTCTCCTATTACATGAGAAAATCAATTTTTTTTTTTTTTTTTTTGGTAAATAACACATAGAAGCCTTTACTTGTGGGAATCTAAGCCTTAAATAGTTCAAAGTTACAAAGATGTCAAACTTCAGTCTTTTCAAGAAATAGAAAGAATTATCCAAAGTGATACATATTCCTTCCCATCAATCTCAAAGGGTAATATGCTCCAATAAGATGAGCAAGTCATTATGGAACCTACATTATTTCTGATGATAGAAGTTGGGTTGCTTTTACTACATTCGAAAGAGTTAGGCATCTCTCCAAGATATGATAAAGATTCGGGAACCTCATAAAATAATGTCCCATGCCATATTTTTATCTTTAGTACTCCACATATATTTAACGTTAGCAGTACACGTACACGTATGGCTGCTCAAAACAGATAAAAGTTACGTACATGTTTTACCTACTTCTTGGTAAATCATTAAATAATAAATTTATTATAATTTTAACACTCAAACTGAATACACGCTTGCTTTATTACATACAAGTAGGGGTGATAACGGATGAAGCCGAGCCGAACTTTGATCTTAAAAGACTTAGCCTGTGTTTAAATGTTTCAGTCTGACTAAGTCTGTTACCTGTTATAAATATAATTATCGGCATTTGGCCTGATTTATTTACAAAAAATAAAAGCCTGGTTTAGCCTGTTTAAAAAAAAAAATAAGACAACAAAAATTTATCCAAACAGAATATACAATCAACAATACTAGTAATTCCATAAATATTCATAAATTTAATGTATATCCAAACAGCATAATATATAACAAAATCATTCAAAAACTATGTTTAACTAATAAAATGGGGTGAAATGAATTGAGGAGAAAGATATATAGCGCTATTACAAGTAGTATAAAAAATAAAAAGTAAAAAATAAAAAAAATAAAAAAAATATACTAGGCCAGTCTGAGAGGCTTTAAGATCGAGCTTTTGAATTAGAGCCTCAGGTCTTTTTATTAAACGAGCTTTTATACAAAAATTCAAGTCTGATACCAACAACCACTTTTAGACATATAAGCTCGGGCCTTAACGAGTCAAGCCCAAGGCTCCTATTTAGCACCCCTACATAGATCAGGTTTTATTTAAAAAAAAAAAAAGGAACAAACAATTTTTTAATCTTATAAAGATACAAGTAATATTATCTGGGTCATTTAAAACGAGTTAATATCAATTTAATTCTTAAATTATATAATATATTTGAAAATAATATAATTTATATATAGATACTCATCAGTGTGAAATTTTTTATATTGAAATAAATTTTTATCAAATAATTAAATCCATTTCCACTCTTTTTAAAATTACCAGATTTGTATTTTTACCGAAAAATTAATTGATGAAAATTTTAATTACAAGTCTTAATTTATGTCATTAAAGTTTTTGGAGACGAAAATGAGTTTTTACTCATTATTAAAACAACAGTTTCACTCATGTTGCTTTTACTTTTTGTATCTATTGCTTTCTTGTTTCCCATTTTTTTTTGGGCTTAATGTCATTAGTTCATACCCAAAAAACTGTTTTGGACCAACATAGCGGTACTATAGATTCTAGAAGAATAGGATTAAAACCGCCCAATATTTGAAATATGAATATTGGGATTGAAGTGTCTTATGATATACGAGATAATTTATCTCTTACATACACATAAAAATGAGTGTGATCCATGTGAGCTATGCAAAAGAAGAGACAAATAAAGAAAACACGGGCCACACATATTTTGATATGTGTGTAGTAGATAATTTTATCTCCTACAATATGAAAGACATTAAACCCATGAATATGACATAAAAAGTTTTATTCATTACAAAAGTTAGTCTTACTCAAATACTGCCATTTTTAGGTAACCCTACTTGCATACTGTCACGATCCAATTTCAAGTCATGACAGGCACACAAACTATCATCAAATAGCCTGGTAAGTCTAATTATCGGAAATATTTTATATGATCCCGGGATCACTGAATTTTTGGCGCTCCCTCTCACAATATTAATTTTTTCTTTTCCTTTTTATCCCTGTTATTTACTTTCTTTCCCAATTTTACCCTCCTATTTATATTAAGGACCACCTAAAAAATGGTGGTCCTAGTTCATATTAAATAATCTCCTAATTCTCACATCGATATATTTAATAATAATAACTAAAATTACAAAATATATAAGATTCATCAAGTTATAACACAACCTCCTTGTCGAAATAATGGAGCAACTCTAGAAGATAATAAACATTCAAAGCACATAATAACAAATTATTATTTAAATTTTTTCCCACACAAACAAAGTGTTAGGCTTACACCAGCAAGCAATAAGACTTGATTAATCAAATTGAGTGGACTCAGAAGCTATCTTTATGCCTTTATCTGAAAATATTTTTTTTGGTAAAAATTTGAAAATAAATAACTCAATTTGGGGAGTTGTAATGCAATCTAGTGAGTAAATAACCAGAATTATAACAAGCGGGACTTGACAATATATAAAAATATAAGGTACGGAGTCTATTATTGATTTATTACAAAGGGGAGCCTAGTATTGTGATTATTATATTTATAAATGGGGAGCCTGATTGGGCGAGGAGCCCATGATTAATATGTTATCGTTATGTCTGAGTATACTCCCACTTGATTATGTATATAACTTCAATAAAACATTGGATTTTTATTTGTTTATATGAACTGGTCATTTGGATTTATATCAATATAATTTCAATAAAACATTAGATTTGTTCACATTTCTGATTAATTATATTTTTATATGTTGTCAAATCCGGCTTGTTAATTGTTTACTCACTAGGTTGCATTGCAACTTACTCAAATTATGGTTATATATTTTCATATAAAAAGGGAAGGGATAGCTTCTAAGTATGCTCATCCAATTTGTTTGATCAAGTCTTATTATTTCCTAATGGTGAGCGTGACACTTTGTTCGTGTAGGCAAAAGTTTAAATAATACATTATTATTATGCACTTTGAATATTTATTATCTTCTTGAGTTTCTCCATTATTTCTACAACTAGGTTGTGTTGTATTACAAAACTGTACATGAGATTTTCATCTCATACGGTGTTATGGGCCATTGCCCATTGACCCACACGCGTTTGAGGAACAAGCCCACTAAATATAAAGATTATGTTATGGGCTAGTGTAGGAAAAGCCCAGTTACTATCTAAGGGTATTTTATTATTAAGAGCATTAGTATTTGATGTATTTCATTATCTGTATGATGTAAGGATGTTTTAAATAGCCTACTGGCCAATAGGAAGGGTATGCATATTTAGAAAATACTCTCTCTCTCTAATTCTCCTTCTCTCTCTAAATTCCTCATCTCACTGTTAAGAACTCTGTTACATTGGTGCTTTCATTGAGCTCCTACCCATGGCTGAAAATACCCGTTTTACGTGACTTGTCAACTCATTTACAGAATCATGACCAACGATTTACTACAATGGAACGAACAGTAGATCATCGCTTGGAAACTTTTGAAGTGGCTCAGAATCAACGTTTTGAAGAACAGAATCATCGCGTTGATACCGTTTCTCATCAGATCCAGGATGTGCTTGGATTATTACAAACCTTGCAGGTTCAGATTGCGAATCTGAACCCTACTGCGCAACAGGGTATTTTGGGGGCTGGCCCTGTCCGTCCCGCTGGTCCGATCCGTGCAATGAAGATGGATTTCCCACGTTTTGCTTCCGGAGACCCTGGTCCCTGGTTATTCACTGTCAAACGGTATTTCCTTTACTACCAAGTTCCAGATCTCGATCGTCTGGCTTTGGTTTCCTTCAATCTGGATCTACCTGCTTCTTGTTGGTTTGAAGCTTGTTTTGGACATGGGCATTTCCCAGATTGGCCTACCTTTGTGACGGCTATACACCAGCGTTTTGGTCCTTCTGAATTTGAGGATTCCTTAGGCTCCCTTGCAAAGCTTCAGCAATCTGGCTCCGTCTCGGAATTTCAGACGGCTTTTGAAACTATTGCACGTCGAATTCCAGATCTGACTCCTATTACCCGTAAGAGCCTTTTTATTTCGGGGTTAAAACCCCACATTAGACGCTCCGTCTTGGTTCACCGTCCTTTGGATGTCACCGCTGCATTTGCTTTTGCCAAAATTTATGAAGAACAGTTTGCCGAAGTTCGTCAAACTAAACCTTGGCAAAATCGTTCCACTTACACCTCACCACCTATTGCAGCCACACCCATTACAACTGTTAACCCTAATAGTACATTTAAACCACCATTGTCCTTGCCTTCTATTCCAATTAAGCATTTATCTCCAGCAGAACGGCAAGCTCGAAGGGAGAAAAACCTTTGTTACAATTGCGGTGAAAGTTTCGTGGTTGGCCATCGTTGTAAGGGCCGTCCATCACTCCTATACTTGGATGGCACGGAGGAGGACCCCCCAGACTTACCGATCGACCCACCATTTCTGGAACCATCAGTGGAGGAACCTGATCCCATCATTTCCGAGCCTGCTCATGAAATTAGCTTTCATGCCCTTTTCGGTCATCAATCTGCAAACTCGTTTCGTTTGCAAGGGACCATGGTGGGACAACCTGTTCAGATCTTAATCGATGGTGGTAGTACTCATAATTTCATCACACTGCGTATGGCCTCTCATTTGCATTTAACATTGCATGCTATATCACCGTTTAAAGTGCATGTCGGAAATGGTGATGCACTGTTATGTTCAGCTTCCTGTAGAGCTGTTTCTGTGGGTATTCAATCTTACCAATTTACTGTTGACTTGTATGTAATTGATTTGAAAGGAGCTGATGTAGTTTTAGGGGTTCAGTGGTTGTCTACTCTTGGCCCTATTGTGACTAATTATGCAGATTTAACAATGTCATTCACTCACAAGCAGATCCAAGTTGTTCTACGTGGTGACGTTCATCCTCCTTCCCACATTACTCCCTCTCAGCTGCACAAAATGGTGTTACAAGACTCAATTGCTTCATGTCTTATGTGTTACTCTGCGGTTTCGGTGTTGCCACACCACTCTCCACTGGATAGTACAATGACTACGGCTCTCACCTCTCTACTGGATGAGTTTAGTGATGTTTTCAGGGAACCATCTCAATTACCTCCGGACAGAGACTACAATCATCGCATCCATCTCATTCCCGATGCCAAGCCTGTTCAAGTGCGGCCGTACCGTTATCCGCACTACCAAAAAAATGAGATCGCTCAAAGGGGTCATACAGCCCAGTCATTCATCTTTTAGTTCACCTGTTTTATTGGTTAAGAAGCGTGATGGTACTTGGCGTTTTTGTGTGGATTACAGGGCACTCAACGCTATTACTGTACAGGATAAGTTTCCAATTCCTACAATCGATGAACTATTGGATGAGATACATGGGGCTACCATTTTTTCGAAGCTTGACTTGCGATCCGGTTATCATCAGATTCGCATGCAAACTGAGGATATTCATAAAACGGCTTTTCGCACTCATCATGGTCATTATGAATTTCTAGTGATGCCTTTTGGCTTATCTAACGCCCCTTCAACATTCCAATCCACCATGAACGCCATTTTTGCTTCATTTCTGCGCAAATTTATGGTGATATTTCTCGATGACATACTGGTTTACAGTTCTTCTGGGGAATTACATTTAGAGCATTTACAGGCTGTTTTCAAGATTTTACGGGCTCATGCTTTATATGCAAAAAAAGAGAAATGTTCCTTTGCTCAATCTGCAATTCCTTATTTGGGTCATGTCATTACGCGCCAAGGGGTTGCTCCTGACCCGGATAAATTACAAGCCATAGTGGAATGGCCTGTTCCGAACTCGGCTACCCAATTACGGGCATTTTTGGGCATCTCGGGTTACTATCGGAAGTTTATACCTAAATATGCGTCTTTAGCAGCGCCGTTGACCGATCTCTTATCCAAACAAGGGTTTAGATGGACGGATACGGCCACTGAAGCATTCCACCGCCTTAAACAACTGTTGGTTACAGCTCCAATTTTAGTGTTACCAGATTTTTCACAGACGTTTGTGGTGGAAACTGATGCCTCAGGAGTGGGCATCGGGGCTGTACTCCTTCAGAAGGAATTGCCGATTGCTTTTTACAGCCGCAAATTATCTCCCACTATGCAGAGACAATCTGTGTACGTGCGCGAAATGTTTGCTATTACATCGGCTGTTAGCAAGTGGCGTCAATACTTATTGGGTTCTCAATTTATAATTAGAACTGATCACAAGAGTCTACATAATCTGATGAATCAGATCATCCAGACTCCGGAACAGCAGCAGTTTTTGTCTAAGCTTCTGGGTTTCAACTATACGATCACATACAAAACGGGCAAGGCCAACATAGTGGCCGACAGCCTTTCCAGGCTACCAGAGGGGGACACGATGAATTCGAACCCCCATTTCTTGGCCGTTTCAGGCCCATCACTCAACTATTCCACTATTTTACAGTCCGAGTACAATCAAGATCCTCACACTGAGGCAATTTTACAGGAAATTCAAGACAACCCTAATGCAATGACTGACTGGCACTTCAGGAACGGCATCCTCTTTCATCGTTCCAGAATATTTCTTCCAGCACAGTCTTCGCTAATTCCTCACATATTGCATGATTTTCATACGTCTGTGTTGGGCGGCCATTCAGGTACTCAAGCAACCTTCCAACGCATCACCAGCCATTTCACCTGGACAGGAGTACGCAAACATGTTAAGGAATATATCCAGCAATGTGAACTGTGTCAAAAATTAAAGGCCCCAAACCATGCCCCACTGGGATTACTCCAGCCCATTACAACCCCAGAGTCCTTATGGACTCAACTTAGCATGGATTTCATTACCCATTTACCTCCGTCTGCTCAACACACTGCTGTGCTTGTAGTGGTGGATCGGTTCTCCAAGGCCGCACACTTCATCGCTATGCCAACACACTATTCAGCACCCAAGGTGGCCCAATATTTTTGGGATTTTGTCGGCAAGATCCATGGCATGCCCGAGTCCATTATTTCTGATCGCGACCCCATCTTTTTGAGTGACTTCTGGCGTTCTCTGTTCAAGCTACATGGCACCAAACTCAATTTCAGTTCTAGTTACCACCCACAAACTGATGGGCAAACAGAAAGAGTGAATAGATGTCTGGAAAATCACCTGCGCGCGTTTTGTCACGCTCAACCTACCACATGGTCGCGATTTCTTAGTCTGGCCGAGTTCCACTACAATACGTCTTTTCACTCTTCGACGGGCTTCACCCCAAATCAAGTTATGTTCGGAAAGCCACCACCGAATCTCTTGGCTTATTGTCTAGGCTTCTCCAAGAATGAAACCGTAGATGCAACGTTAGCCCAGCGGACGCACCTTATAAGCACCCTCAAGGAAAATCTGTTTCGAGCACAACAGTCAATGAAGGCGCAATCTGATAAGAAAAGAAAAGATTGGAACTTTACCTCGGGTGATTTGGTTTTGGTTCGATTACAGCCGTATAGACAACTTTTCCTGGCGCGTCGTTCGTCACAGAAATTAGCCTTGCGCTATTATGGACCCTTTGAGGTTGTCGATCGGCTCGGTCCAGTGGCCTACCGCCTGAAGCTCCCTCCCACGGCCAAGATCCACCAGGTGTTCCATGTTTCTTTGCTTCGCCCATTCCGTGTCGGAAAACCCTTCAAGGTTCATCCTTTACCCTTCTCTGACTCGGACCAGCCGTTGAAACATATTCCATGTGCCTTGATCGATGCTAGGACTATCTGGCGTAAGGGAGAGCTGGTTCCCCAGGTGTTGGTTCAGTGGACGCATCTTCCTCTGGAAGATTCCACATGGGAAGATACCGCGGTGATATTAACCACCGCGCACTCCAATCTTGCGGGAATGGAGTACCTGGAAGTCAAGCCTCCAGATTCGTCAGCTACTGAGGAGGTTACGTTGGAGCCACCAGCGAACAAACAGCCATGGGAGGAAAACAAAAGGAAGGAGAAGAAGGAACTGAAGGAGGAGAGCAAAAGGAAGGAGCATACAGAACTGAATGACATTGAAGCTACTGAGGAGGTTACGCTGGAGCCACCAGCGAACAAACAGCCATGGGAGGAAAACAAAAGGAAAGAGGCGAAGGATCTGAAGGAGAAGAAGGAACTGAAGGAGGAGAGCAAAAGGAAGGAGCATACAGAACTGAATGACATTGAACTCACTTCGTTGTCTTCAAATTCAGACGCTAACACCCACCTACCTGATCCAACGCTCCAAATTGCTTCTCCAATGTCGGCAACATCTCCACCGTCCAACGCATTGGGTGAGATCCAGCTGTCTTCCACAAATAACAGTAATCCGAAGGCTCACAGCTCGTAACCCTTCTCAAGGTCATCTCCACCGTCCAACGAGGTGAGTGTGATCCAGCTGTCTCCCACAACTAAGAAGCATCTGACGGCTAGCAGCTCTCAGCTTCTTTCAAGACCATCTCCACCGTCCAGGTCCACCGCTCCAGCTCCCAATGATTTTAGGTCACGGTTTGGTCCGCACAAACCCAACCCAGGACAGGCCCAACCGCACATGATTTCGGGCCTTGAGGACAAGCCCGCGTTTGCAGGGGCAGGTGATGTTATGGGCCATTGCCCATTGGCCCACACGCGTTTGAGGAACAAGCCCACTAAATATAAAGATTATGTTATGGGCTAGTGTAGGAAAAGCCCAGTTACTATCTAAGGGTATTTTATTATTAAGAGCATTAGTATTTGATGTATTTCATTATCTGTATGATGTAAGGATGTTTTAAATAGCCTACTGGCCAATAGGAAGGGTATGCATATTCAGAAAATACTCTCTCTCTCTCTAATTCTCCTTCTCTCTCTAAATTCCTCATCTCACTGTTAAGAACTCTGTTACATACGGCTCCTCGCAAATTATTAGCATCTGTCGTATCTTGATGTGTGATGCACATGTTGCACTTGAATATTTCCCAATGCTGTTAGAGTTAGTTAGTCTGTTGTGTGCTTTTGTAGTGTGAGATTAACAGTTGCATTCTCTGAAATCAAAGCTTCAGATTATTTTGCAAGAATTTGCTCATGTGTCAGAAATTGAATTCCTAGATCTTCGATAGTGTAAGGATTTTCTCTTGCATTAACAGTTGCAATGAAGGCTACATACTCTCCTGGTAAACCTCCAAGAATGATATCTGTTCGTTCCTCATCACTCAATGGATTGCCTATAGCTTTAAGTGAGTCACAAATACCTTTGATACGTGAGAGAAACTCCTTCACTGTCTTTGAGCCTTTTTTGATCGAGTGAAGTTTTGATCGGATTAATCTTGCTTTTGACTTCATCATACCTTGGAAAAGCCTGTGAATTTTGTTCCATGCTTCGTAAGAATATTTCACTCCAAGAATTTCATTGACTACTGATTCAGAAATAGTTGATAAAAGCCATGATAGAAGCATCGAATCTTGTGTTATCCAATCCACATATTCTGGATTCTAAACTCCATTTATTAGATCTTCTTGTGACAGAAACTGAAGAGGTATTTTTGGATTAACTAGAAAACGATGCATTTGGTGAGAGGTGATAATTGGATCTACAATTTGATTCCAGAATAGATAGTTCTCCTATGTTAGCTTCACTGTGATCTGCTGGTTGAATAATTGTGGAGCTTTGATCTCTGTTGCACGATTCTCCATGCTTGTGTTTTGATTTGTGGTTGATTTCTGATTTGATTCTGGTGACTCAGGAGCAGTGGCGGAAGACATGACAGGGTTCTATATGAATCAGGCCTTCAAGAAGAAGGCTCTGATACCACAAAGAAACTCGTGCTGACGATGGAGAGAAAGAAGAGAGAATTCATCTTAGAAGAAAGTGTTATTTCTGTGTGTTATCCAAGGAATGATATAGAAGGTATATGTAAAGACACTGCACCTCACAAACACTAACTAACACAACTGACTAACAACCTCTAACAGACTAACTGTAAACTCAAAAGACTAACTAACTCTAACAGCATTGGGAAATATTCAAGTGCAACATGTGCATCACACATCAAGATATGACAGATGCTAATACAAATATAAAGAAGCGATTTAGAATATATATATATATATTAAATATATGGGATTTAATTTTCTCATGTTGCATGAGAATTCAATTCTTATTTTGTGACTCAATTAGTGGTGGGTCCCACATTTATTAAAAAAGAAAAAAGAAAAGAAAAGTTTTGCATGCAAATCGAATGGTCACAACATGAGAATTGAATTCTCATGCAACATGAGAAAATATTTTCCCTAAATATATATGCTTTAATTGGTAAAATCCTCTACAAATACATATCTTTAATTAATAATATAATAGAATCACAGGATTTTTTGATATTTCATAAAATCTATTGGTCTATCGGAAGTTTTTGTATCTTGTTTTGATATAAAATTCCTTATGTATTCTTATAGACAATTTTTGTTATCCGCATGGAACTGAATAATGTTGTCATGTTATAACCTTATAACGAATCTCTTTTTTTTTATCATATTGGATTGGCAAAAAATTTAAAATTCAATAAAATCTAAATTTTTGCGGGCGAATCTTTACTCTTTCATTATCAATTTAAGATGTAATGTAGGGTTAGCCCACAACCCTTCAAACAAAGGATTATTTCTTGGTTTGTTCCGCTATCCCATCTAATGAATCATTAAGATTTGTTTTTAAAAAAATCCTGGGCATTCATAGTGTCGTTCCCACATCTGTTCAATTAATGGTTTGGTCTAGGGGTGTTAACCTGCCGAGTCGAGCCGAGCTTTGGTCTTAAAAGGCTAAGCCTATGTTTAAATGTGTCAGCCTAGTCAAGCCTGTTACCTGTTATAAATATAATTATCGGCCCGTGGCCTGACTTATTTAGAAAAAATAAAAGTCTGGTTTAGTCTGTTAGCCTGTTTAACAAAAATTAAGACAACCAAAATTTATCCAAACAAAGTATACAATCAACAACACTAATAATACCATAAATATAAATAAATTCAATATATATCAACACAGCATAATATAGAATAAAATCATTCAAAAAGTTTGTTTAACCAATAAAATAAGATGAAATGAATTGAGAAGAAAGAAATGGCTATTACAAGTAGTATAAAAAAATATAAAAAAAATAATATACTAGGCTAGCCTGAGAGCTCTAAGGCCGAGCTTTTGAATTGGAGCCTGAGACCTTTTTATTAAATGAGCTTTTATAAAAGTTCAAGCCTGATGTCAACAACTAATTTTAGATATGTAAGCTCAGGCCTTCACGAGCCGAGCCAAAGGCCCCTGGCTCGTTTAGCAGCACTAGTTAGGTCTTAATTGTAGAATGGAGCCTCTATTTAAATGAAAAAGCTTTTATTTCAATAAGATTTTAATTTTTCTTGAATCAAACTTCTCAGTTTTTATATTGACCTGGGACTCTTGATTTATTTGTTCTAGGGAAAAATTCATCTGGATGAATTCATATTTTATTTGTATTGATGCTTTTTTTTTTGGTAAAAGGGTATTGATGCTTTATTACACTACCTTTTTTGCGTAGACCTTTACATATTCGTATTTTATATCATTGATATTTTTCTCTTTCTTTCACCTCATCACCTTATTTATCCGTATATTTTTATTGCTTTATAACCCAGAATCAGATTCTTTTTTTTTTCTTTTTTATGAAAAATTTCAGTTGCTATAATTATATCCAAAAAATATATCAAATCTTTATTTATATTTTCTATTTTCACTAGTTCTTGAGATCCGGATAAAGAAAAGCGAGGACTTGGTTATTAGTTCTTTATTCATTAAATTCATATTATAGATTGTTTTTTTGAATTTAAACCAATCTAAAAAAAATTCAACGAGTCGCACACTAAGCATAGCAATTCTATCAATATCCAATGATTAATTGAATTTTTTTATTCAATCTTATAAAATTTCTCATTTTTTGTTTTATCAAAAAACACGAAACATTAACGATAAGGAACAATTAATTACTCTTTGTTTAGAAATATCCAAACTTTGATTCCTAATACCCCATAAATAATCCGAACTGTATAGGAACTGTAAGAACCCGCTCCGTTAATTAAGGAAATTAATTAATTAAATGTGAGAATTAGGAAATAATTCCAAAATTGACCCTAATAATTATTATGAGGCTTTAATAATTATAGTAAGTGAGCGATAATGCTTGAAGTCGCTTTTCAGAAGAAAACTGCAGATACCAGTTCTGCTACCAGGTATAAATGCGTAACAGTGAAGTATCCCGAAAAATTATAATAAGTGCATGAATATTCCTAGAATAATATGTAGAACATGTAAAACAAGTTTCAAGTTAAAATAATGAGAACTGGTGCCAGAACTGATACTGGCTATGGAAAAGCGCGTACCGGAAAGGTGTTCCAAAAAATAAAATAAAAATATAATAAATCTTGTAAAAATGAGTAGGTTAAGAATCCTAAGTTTGGGGTTAAAATGTTAAGCGTAGCAATTAGCGCTAACGTTGTGTGTTTAATTCTTAAGTGGTTATATATACTAACTTAGCACAAAACCCTAGGCCATATTGGCTTCCTATGTAAGTGTTCTGCTGCTAACACTACAAGAAAATGTGTATTTGGCGACCGTTATTTCACGAAGTTTACATGTGAACCGCCTTGGAATTAAGTACTAAAGCGGTTACTACGACGGTTACAGAGACCGCTATTGAATATTGGCAAAGCATGACGGTTACATTGGAACCGTCGTTGAATAATTGTATTTTAAGGTGGTTGTATGTTAACCGTTGTGGTATTTATTATTTTGAGGCGGTTAATATCATTGCACGACGTATAATAAAATATTTTTTCATTTCCTACAATTTCCTATTCATTGGCGCGTTTTATTTTGCCAAATGTCTATTCATCGGCGCCCATTATCTTTCAGTTCCCTAACTTCCCAAAAAACCATATTCTCCCCCAAATCCTATTCTTTTCACCCAAACCCCTTCCCTTTTACCACACACAACCGACCCATTTCATCATTGCCACAAACCAGAACAGAACCTTACGACCTTCTCGCTGGTGCGTCTTAGTTTTGGTTTCGACATTCAATCTCCATTTTCATCGTCGTTCACGCTGGTGTGTCACTGACAGCAACTTACGAACTTCTAGCTTTCAGTCGGCGCAACTCACTTCCATTTTGGCTAAGCAATCACATCAGGTTAAGCACATTAACAATTTAATTTTGTTTCAATTTTTGAAAATGTTGACTTCTCCTTCACTAATTCATACCTAAATAGCAGAACGTCCAAACAAGGGGTATCTCCGCCAGCTTCTGATTCGCAACGTTGTTGTTCAACTTTGTTTGGGTATCTCATTCGTAACGATGTCGTTCAGCTTCTGGCACTTTCAGTTTCTCATTCGAGAAGGTTGACGGCGCTTCTGATTTCAACTTTGTCGTTCAGCTTTGTTTGGGTATCTTTTCCCTCTTCCTCTTTCAACTTTATTCTTGTCCTGTCAATGCACATTCGCTCTCTGTCTTCTTAAAATTTAATTTTTTTTATATATGATATAAGCATAATATATTATTACAAAAGCGTTTGATTTCACTTTCTGGGTCTCCTTCTTTTGCTTTATTTGATATCCCAAAATCTGTTACCATGAGGAAGAAACACTAGCCCGAAGCCATCACATGTAGGACGGCTTCCCTGTTATGAGCATTTTCGCTTTCTGTTTGTAAAGTTTTGATCATTTGGTAGTTTTATGTTGTTTGGATGCTCAAAAACCAACCGGCAGTGAAAGAAAAATATGGGTATAAAATAACTATAGTTTACTATAATTTCTTTGGAATTTATTTGTTAGATTTATTGTGCTTGATAAATGAAGTAGATGAGTCTGTAGTGATGAAGGTATTATGGAGCTTTATGATGTTAGTTTTAGGTGCTTGCCTAATTTGGGTTCTATGACTATATTTTCTACTTAATGATTGTCTATATAAACTTCATATTGTAGTGTAAGTGCCTTCCCTTTGTGCCATCACCTTCTTCTCCTCCATTTTCATGAGCTAAGAGGTCATTTCTTCCATGAAACCTTCACAAAAGCACCTTTGTTGAGGGAGAGTGGTCTTGTGAGAGGGAGAGGGAGCCATTTCTGTGTGCTCAGCCACTGCTTGGTTGGTTTTGTGAGCTGACTTCATAGTTGGGGAAAAGGTGAGCTTATGTCTTGTTGTTGTGGAGCAAAGGAGTCATTTTGTAGAGCAAGGAACCATTTTTGTTGCTCATTTTTGTGCTCCCTTAGTACCAGTACCTTGAAGCTGACTTGTGAGCTCCAAGAGCACCATTTGTTTAGGTTTTAAGCTTGGGTAAGCCTTGCCACCCTTGAACTTGAGTTTTCATGGTTAAAAATGGAACCTTGATGTAACAATCTAAGATGATAACCTAATGTTGGGTAGAGCTAAACACACTTAGAAATGCATGTTTAAGCCTCTGTAATCGATAAAAATTGGACCTTTGCTTTGATATTTCACGAAATGCAGAATTTGAATTCTATCGTTAAATATCCGGATATTGGGTTGGAAATATCCAGATATTGATATCCGCATATGGGTATCCGGATATTAATATCTGGATATGAGGCTCTGTGGCATCCGAATATGGATATCCGGATATGCATATCCGGATATGGCCCCGACATATATCCGGATATTCTAGGTTTTCGATGAACAGTAAGGTACTGTTAATACAGAGGGTTTGTATGGGTTTGTGGACCCTAGTTTGATGAAGCTGAACTTCTATAATAACTTAATTAAGTCAGAACCTATGTGTTTAAGGGATTGTGGCTTTGTGAGAAGTCTAAAGACATGAAACGTAAGAGAAAGACGCTGTCTTTATGAGTATGCTTGTAGAGTTTGAATATTGATATATTGTTGGTCCGAAACAGATTGTGATTCTGCTGTGTGTTGGACTTGAGCTAGTGTGGACTCTTGGCATTGGGTAGTTAGCTTACAAGTTAAGCTTTTTTGTCCTCGGTTTTTCCATTGTTTGGTTCCACCATGTCCCATGGGGGAAGGTTTATATGCATGATGTTGTTTTAATGAATTATTTGATAAATGCTATTGAGCTGTTATATGCGAGTGCCTTTATGATATGCATGTGTTGTTCCACCTATACGGTAAGCATGAGTATGTGGTACATACAAGATGGTGAGGCTGTGGGTGAGGTGCAAGCGATGTTCTTTGTACTAACTGTAGGTAATAGACGTATTCCTACATTTTTCTGGCCAATAGAATAGTGATAACACACCTTGCATGAATATCTGTTGCACTCCATAGTTTTGGAACTTATACTGTTAAATGCTTTTGAACTTATATTACAAATGTAAGTGAGCTTGGGGTGGAAGATCCTTGAGGACCCCTCATCTCACTAAGATTTCTTGTTTAGAGATCTCACCCCACGTTTGGGGACGCTTATTTCAGGTTCAGGTAACCCAGGGGTTGAGACTCCTAGTGGCAGAGGAGGCCAGAGCGTAGTTGATACATGTTTATGTTGTTATGATATTTTAGATGCTGGATCCTGTTTACTGCTTTATGCTTTTAGCTTCATTATTATGTTGTTGTCTGTTGAGACTTGATGGGCTTTGTTGCCTTATTTGGTGAGCATGGGATTGTCCATGCCGCATTGACTTGACTTTATGTTTTTAGACTTGAGTTGTAATAATGTATCAGGATATTGTCCAGGCTACGTGTTGTAGTCCTGTGACATAGATACTCACTTTATTTATATATTGAGATATTTCAGTTAGCTGTCTTTGCAATTTACATACAGGCGATGTTTTTATGAAAATTGATTAAGTAATCAACTTGGCTAAGATTAATGACGTCATAATTGAAAAGAAAAAGATATTCCGCATTTTTAATTAAGTGTGGCTTAATACGATGACATGTTTACAAATCGGGTATACACGGGAACAAAGGCTCTAACCCCACAACCAGTGAAGTCAGCCCAAGACACCCTCAAGAACAGCCCACCAACTCAGAATGGCTGATTCTCACACTCACCCTACACTCCACTAAGTGTTTAAATGATGAAAGGTGGGAGGAAAGGTGAAGACTCTGAAGATTTCCAAGAAAGAATGGCCAAGAAATGAGGGTGGCAGCAAGGAGAGCTCAATCACCAGCAAGGAGGCACGTAGAAGGCTGAAATATGGCCTAGGTCTTTGTGCAAGTTTGTATTTATAGCCGATTTACACTTAATCACACTTTATTAGCGCTAATTGATATGCTTAACATTTTAATCCCAAACTTAGGATTCTTAACCTTCTCATTTTTCTAAGATTTTTCAAACTTTTATATTATTTTTCGGAGCACATTTCCGGTACGCGTTTTTCCATAGCCAGTATCAGTTTTGGCACAAATTCTCATTATTTTGACCTGAAACTCGTTCTACTAGTCCGATATAATATTCTAGTAATTTTCAAGTACTTATTATAATTTTCCGGGATATTTCACCGGTACGCATTTATACCGGGTAGCAGAATCGGTTCTGCACTTTTCGTCAGAAAAGCGACTTTCAGTATTATTATTCACTTACTATAATTATTAAAGCCTCATTATAATTATTAGATTCAATTATGGAATTATTTCCTAATTCTCCTATTTAATTAATTAATTTCCTTAATTAACGGTGCTGGTTCTTACAGTAACGGATGCTTTGAGCCGGAAATCCGGGAGCCTATCCAGTTTGTTGCTTTGTAATTTTGATGTGGTTGAGAAATTCCGAAACCTGGTAGTGACCACTCCATGTGGGGGTGCACATCTCGAGATGGAAGCAGCAGAAGTTGTGAATGAGCTGTTGGAAAAGATCAACGAGGCACAAGTGCAGAGAGTGCCTGGATTACTTGAAGAACCAAGACAGTGTGTTATGGAATGAGGATGGACTTCTGTTATTTCAGAAGAGGATCGTGGTTCCTCGAGGTCCGTTGACCGAAGAGGTTGTGGCAGAGGGCCATAAAGGCCAATTTTCTATCAACCCTGGTGCGACAAAGATGTATCAAGACCTGAAGAAGAACTTCTGCTGGCCGGCCATGAAGAAGGATGTTGCAGTTTTTGTGTCCAAGTGTTTGGTTTGCCAGAAGGTAAAGATTGAACTCTAGAAGCCGTCTGGTAAGCTTCAACCTCTTGAGATTCCAGAATGGGAATGGGAGAGCATTTCCATGGACTTCGTGGTTGGTTTGCCGAAGACTCAGGCGGGTTGTGACTCTATCTGGGTCATTATGGACAGACTGAAGAAGTCTGCCCATTTTCTTCCAGTGAAGGTGAGCTTCACTATAGAGCAGTTGGCCAAGCTTTATGTTCTCGAGATTTTGAGGCTTCATGGGGTGCCCGAGAGTATCATCAGTGATAGGGACCCGAAGTTCACATCTCGGTTCTGGGAGGCACTGCATGAGGCTTTTGGTACGCAGTTGAGATTGAGTACCACCTATCACCCTCAGACTGACGGACAGACTGAGAGGACCATCCAGACCTTGGAGGATATGTTGAGGGCTTGCACGTTGGAGCAGGGTTCGGCATGGGATAGGTACCTTCCGTTGGTTGAGTTTTCGTACAACAACAACTTTCATGCTAGCCTGGGCATGAAACCCTACGAGGCACTATAGGGTAGGAGGTGTCGGACTCCTACGTGCTAGTCTGAGGTTGGAGACAATGAGTTTTTTGGCTTGGACTTTGTCCAAGATACCACCCAGCAGATCCAGATGATCAGGGAGAAGCTGAAGCAGGCGTAGAATCGCCAGAAGAGCTACTACGATGTTAAGCATCGTCCACTGGAGTTTAGTGAGGGTGAGCATATGTTTGTGAGACTTTCACCTGTCACCGGTGTTGGTCGGGCCCTTGGAGTGAGGAAGCTGAGCCCGCGGTTTATTGGGTCATACCAGATCCTTGGTAGAGTAGGACCAGTTGCCTATTGGCTTGCCTTGCCTCCGAACTTGGCCAACATCCACGACATGTTTCACGTGTCTCAGCTTCGAAAGTACGTAGCAAATCTGTCACACGTGGTCAATCGGATGATGTGGAGGTTTGGGAGAACCTAAAGACTTTCGTCGGACAACTCAAGATTCTCGATCGTGGCGAGAAGAAGCTGAGGAGAAAGATCATTTCGATGGTCAAACTGCAGTGGACTGGACGAACTCCTGAGGAGTGCACTTGGGAGCGAGAGGACGAGCTTCTCCGGCAGTAACCCGACTTTCGAGACATGTATGTTTCTGATTTTGAAGACAAAATCGTTAAAAAGGTAGGGTGAATGTAAGAACCCACACCGTTAATTAAGGAAATTAATTAATTAAATGTGAGAATTATGAAATAATTCCATAATTGACCCTAATATTTATGATGAGACTTTAATAATTATATGTTGTACCAAGCTAAGATGATAACTGTAAGAACCCGCACCGCTAATTAAGATAATTAATGATTTAATTGTGATAATTAGGAAATAATTCCATAATTGACCCTAATAATTATTATGAGGCTTTAATAATTATAATTAGTGGGTAAGAATGCTGAAAGTCGCTTTTCGGAAGAAAAGTGCAGATACCGGTTCTGCAAGTCGGTATAAATGCGTACCGAAAAAGTATCCCGGAAAATTATAATAAGTACATGATAATTACTAGAATAATATGTAGGACTTGTAAAACGAGTTTCAAGTCAAAATAATGAGATCTGATGCCAGAACTGATACTGGCTATGGAAAAGCGAGTACCGGAAAGGTGCTTAGAAAAATAAAATAAAAATATGATAATTCTTAGAAAAATGAGTAGGTTGAGATTCCAAAGTTTGGGATCAAGATCTTTTGCGTAGCTGTTAAGGCTAATACTGCGCGTTTAAGTGATTTGGCTATTTATATGCCTATTATGGGCACAAAACCCTAGGTGACACTTCTTTCCTACGTGAGTCTTTCTTGGTCGCTGACCAGCCTTGTCTCTTGCTTCTTTCCTCTTCACCATTTTGAGATTTTGTGACCTTCTCTTCCATTTCTTCTTCTCCTTGATGAGTAAACACTTGGATGTGGCATTGTGAGGGTGAGAGGTGACCATTTTCTGGTTGTTCAGCTTCTGAGTTTAGAGTGGTGAGGCTGGCTTCTTGGTTGGTGAAGTTTGAGAGCTTGAGGCTTGTTGTTGTTGGTTCAAGGAGCTTCCTTGTGTAGAAAAGAGCCATCTTGTGGTGCATTTTCGTACACCTTGAAGTCTGAACCTTGGAGTTGGTTGTGAGCTCCAAGAGCATCTCCATTTTCTGTTTCAAGCCTTTGGTGAGTTGTCTTCACTTGATCTTGTGTTTTGATGGGTTAAAGGTGTCATCTTTGCATGTTATTGGGTTAAGTAAGTAACCAACTGTAATGTTAACCAAAGTGGGTCTATAAATGCATGCTTTAACGTGTTGGAGTGTTAAAAATGGAACCTTGGAAGGATATCTTCACGAAATGCAGAAACTGCATTCTGTCGTGAAATATCCGGATATTTGTCGAACAGATATCCGGATATTGATATCCGGATATGGTATCCGGATATTGATATCCGGATATGGTATCCGGATATTGATATCCGGATATGGGACCTTGATATCCGGATATTGTATATCCAGATATGGTCAGTGAGATACCCGGGTATTGCATATCCGGATATGCCACGATGAATATCCGGATATTCTGGGATTTCGAAGAACAGTAGCTTCTCTGTGCAAACAGTAGGCTATTGGGGGTTTGTGGACCCTAGGTTAAGGAAGTTGGACTTCTGTAATTAATGAACTAAGTCAGAATCAAGTGATTAAGGGCTTAGGGCTTTGTATGGAGCCTTAAGACGTAAAACGTAAAGGAAGGGCGTTGTCTTTTAGTTGTATGCTTGAGATGCATAATTATTGATAAAATATTGGTCCATAACAGATTGTGATTCTGCTGTGTTTGGACTTTGAGCTGTGGACTCTTGGCTTTAGGTGTTAGCTTGCAAGGTAAGCTTTCGTGTCCTCGGTTTAGCCATGTTGTGGTTCCACCATGTTCCATGGGGATATGGTATATGCATGCTGTGTTACATGCCTTTGAAAATATGAAATGTTGATTGAACGTTACATGTAATGGCTTTTAATATGCATGTGTTGTTCCATCTTGACGGTAAGCCTGAGTATGTGGCGTCATACATTACGGTGATCCGGGGTGGATGCAAGTGGCGTCTTGCACTATATGTAGGAGATAGACGTATTCCTGCATTTCTCTAGCCAGTAGAATAGTATTGACACACATGACATGATTATCTGCTGCATTGCATTGTTTTAGAACTGATAATGATGAACTGCTTTTAAACTTATATTGCACATGTAAGTGAGCTTGGGGTGGAAGATCCTTGAGGACCCCTTATCTTACTGAGATTTCTTGTTTAGAGATCTCACCCCACGTTTGGGGAATGCTTATTTCAGGTTCAGGTAGTATGGGGGCTGATGTCTCTGGTGGCAAGAGGCCAGAGCATGACTGATGATTATTGTTATGACTGGATTGGATGTTGTTTATGTTTCCTGCACCTTTATTATTATGCTTTTGATGTTGAGACTGATGTTGGGCTTTGTTGCCTTATTTGTGTGAGCATGGGGTTTGTCCATGTCACTTTATGTTAGCACTTTGAGCTGAGTTGTATAAACTGTTAGTTGGTCCGGTCTACGTGTTGTAGTTCCGTGACTAGAGACTTATGCTTATGATATTTATTTAATGAGATATTTCAGTTAGCTGTCTTATTGCAATTACATACAGGCAATGCTTTTATTAACCGTTAATAAGCAAGTTGGTAATGATAATGGCATCATAATTGAAAAGAAAAAGATATTCCGCATTTCTAATTAAGCGCAGCTTAATACGATAGTATGATAACATTACCAGATATATACGGGGTGTTACAATAACCTAACGTTGGGTATTGCTAAACACACTTAGAAATACATGTTTAAGCCTATGTAATCGGTAAAAGTTAGACCTTTGTTTTGATATTTCGCGAAATGTAGAATCTGAGTTCTGTCTCGAAGTATCAAGATATTGGGTTGGAAATATCCGGATATGGGTATCCAGATATTGATATCTGGATATGGGGCTCTGTGGTATCCGGATATGGATATCTGGATATGATATCCGGATATGCCCCCAACATATATCCAGATATTATGGGTTTTTGATGAACAGTAAGTACTATTCATGCAGAGAGCTTGTATGGGTTTGTGGACCCTAGTTTGATGCAGCTGAACTTTTGTAATAACTTAACTAAGTTAGAACCTATGTGTTTAAGGGCTTGTGGCTTTGTGAGAAGCCTAAAGACATGAAACGTAAAAGAAAGGCGTTGTCTTTATGAGTATGCTTGTAGAGTTTGAATATTGATATATTGTTGGTCCGAAACAGATTGTGATTCTGCTGTGTGTTGCACTTGAGCAAGTGTGGACCCTTGGCATTGGATTGAGAGCTTGCAAGGTAATCTTTCATGTCCTCGGCTTTGCCATTGTTGGTTCCACCATGTCCCATAGGGCGATGTTTTATATGCATGATGTTGTTTTCATGTATTATTTTGATAAATGTTGTTGAGCTGTTATATGCGACTGCCTTTATGATATGCATGAGGTGTTCCACCTATATGGTAAGCCTGAGTATGTGGTACATACAAGATTGTGAGGCTATGGGTGAGGTGCAAACGATGTTCTTTGTACTAACTGTAGGTAATAGACATATTCGTGCATTTCTCTTGCCAGTAGAATAGTTAAAACACACATGGCATGAATATCTGCCGCACTGTATAGTTTCGGAACTTATATTGTTAAATGATTTTGAACTTATATTGCACATGTAAGTGAGCTTGGGTGGAAGATCCTTGAGGACCCCTAGTCTTACTGAGATTTCTTGTTTAGAGATCTCACCCCACGTTTGGAGACGCTTATTTCAGGTTCAGGCAACCCAGAGGTTGAGACTCCTAGTGGCAGGAGGCCAGAGCTTAGTTGATACATGTTTATGCTGTTATGATATATTGGATGTTGGATCCCGGTTTACTGCTTTATGCTTTTAGCCTCATTATTATGTTGTTGTCTGTTGAGACTTGATGGGCTTTGTTGCCTTATTTGGTGAGTATGAGGATTGTCCATGCCGCATTGACTTGACTTTATGTTTTTAGACTTGAGTTGTAATAATGTATCAGGATATTGTCCAGGCTACGTGTTGTAGTCCTGTGACCTAGATACTCACTTTATTTATATATTGAGGTATTTTAGTTAGCTGTCTTTGCAATTTACACACAGGCGATGTTTTATGAAAATTGATTAAATAATCAACTTGGCTAAGATTAATGACGTCATAATTGAAAGAAAAATATATTCCGCATTTTTAATTAAGCGTGGCTTAATACGATGACATGTTAACAAACCGGGAATACACGGGAACAAAGGATCTAACCCCACAACCAGTGAAGTCAGCCCAAGACACCCTCAAGAACAGCCCACCAAATCAGAATGGCTGATTCTCACACTCACCCTACACTCCACTAAGTGTTTAAATGATGAAAGGTGGGAGGAAAGGTGAAGAATTGGAAGATTTCCAAGCAAGAATGGCCAAGAAATGAGGGTGGCAGCAAGGAGAGCTCAATCACCAGCAAGGAGGCACGTAGAAGGCTGAAATATGGCCTAGGTCTTTGTGCAAGTTTGTATTTATAGCCGATCTACACTTAATCACACTTTATTAGCGCTAATTGCTAAGCTTAGCATTTTAATCCCAAACTTAGGATTCTTAACCTTCTTATTTTTCTAAGATTTGTCATATTTTTATTTTATTTTTCGGAGCAACTTTCTGTTACACGTTTTTCCATAGCCAGTATTAGTTTTGTTAGCAATTCTCATTATTTTGACCTGAAACTCGTTTTACTAGTCCGATATAATATTCTAGTAATTATCATGTACTTATTATAATTTTCCGGGATACTTCACCGTTAAGCATTTATACCGGGTAGCAGAACCGGTATCTGCACTTTTAGTCACAAAAGCGACTTTCAACATTATTATTCACTTACTATAATTATTAAATCCTCATAATAATTATTAGATTCAATTATGGAATTATTTCCTAATTCTCATATTTAATTAATTAATTTCCTTAATTAACGGTGCGGGTTCTTACAGTAGCGGATGCTTTGAGCCGGAAATCCGGGAGCTATCCAGTTTGTTGCTTTGTAATTTTGATGTGATTGAGAAGTTCCGAAACCTGGCAGTGACCTCTCCATGTGGGGGTGCACTTCTCGAGTTGGAAGCAGCAGACTTTGTGAATGAGCTGTTGGAAAAGATCAAGGAGGCACAAGTGCAGAGAGAGTGCCTGGATTACTTGAAGAACCAAGATGGTGTGTTATGGAATGAGAATGGACTTCTGTTATTTCAGAAGAAGATCGTGGTTCCTCGATGTCTGTTGACCGAAGAGATTGTGGCAGAGGGCCATAAGGGCCAATTTTCTATCAACCCTGGTGCGACAAAGATGTATCAAGACCTGAAGAAGAACTTCTGCTGGCCGGCCATGAAGAAGGATGTTGCAGTTTTTGTGTCCAAGTGTTTCATTTGCAAGAAGGTAAAGATTGAACTCCAGAAGTCGTCTGGTAAGCTTCAACCTCTTGAGTTTCCGGAATGGGAATGGGAGAGCATTTCCATGGACTTCGTGGTTGGTTTGCCGAAGACTCAGGCGGGTTGTGACTCTATCTGGGTCATTGTGGACAGACTGACGAAGTCTGCCCATTTTCTTCCAGTGAAGGTGAGCTTCACTACAGAGCAGTTGGCCAAGCTTTATGTTCGTGAGATTGAGAGGCTTCATGGGGTGCCCGAGAGTATCATCAGTGATAGGGACCCGAAGTTCACATCTCGGTTCTGGGAGGCACTGTATGAGGCTTTTGGTACGCAGTTGAGATTGAGAACCACCTATCACCCTCAGACTGACGGACAGACTGAGAGGACCATCCAGACCTTGGAGGATATGTTGAGGGCTTGTACGTTGGAGCAGGGTTCGGCATGGGATAGGTACCTTCCGTTGGTTGAGTTTTCGTACAACAACAACTTTCATGCTAGCCTGGGCATGAAACCCTACGAGGCACTATAGGGTAGGAGGTGTCAGACTCCTACGTGCTAGTCTGAGGTTGGAGACAATGAGTTTTTTGGCTTGGACTTTGTCCAAGATACCACCCAGCAGATCCAGATGATCAGGGAGAAGCTGAAGCAGGCGTAGAATCGCCAGAAGAGCTACTACGATGTTAAGCATCGTCCACTGGAGTTCAGTGAGGGTGAGCATATGTTTGTGAGACTTTCACCTGTCACCGGTGTTGGTCGGGCCCTTGGAGTGAGGAAGCTGAGCCCGCAGTTTATTGGGTCATACCAGATCCTTGGTATAGTAGGACCAGTTGCCTATCGGCTTGCCTTGCCTCCGAACTTGGCCAACATCCACGACGTGTTTCACGTGTCTTAGCTTCGGAAGTACGTAGCGGATCTGTCACACGTGGTCAATTGGATGATGTGGAGGTTTGGGAGAACCTAAAGACTTCTGTCGGAGAACTCAAGATTCTCGATCGTGGCGAGAAGAAGCTGAGGAGAAAGATCATTCCGATGGTCAAAGTGCAGTGGACTGGACGAACTCCTGAGGAGTGCACTTAGGAGCGAGAGGACGAGCTTCTCCGGCAGTATCCCGACTTTTAAGACAGGTATGTTTCTGATTTTGAAGACAAAATTGTTAAAAAGGTAGGGTGAATGTAAGAACGCGCACCGTTAATTAAGGAAATTAATTAATTAAATGTGAGAAATAGGAAATAATTCCATAATTGACCCTAATAATAATGATGAGGCTTTAATAATTATAGGTTGTACCATGCTAAGATGATAACCTAACGTTGGGTAATGCTAAACACACTTAGAAATGCATTTTTAAGCATATGTAATCGGTAAAAGTTAGACCTTTGTTTTGATATTTCGCGAAATGTAGAATCTGAGTTCTGTCTCGAAATATCTGGATATTGGGTCGAAAATATCCTGAAATTGATATCCGGATATAGGTATCCAGATATTGATATCTGGATATGGGGCTCTGTGGTATCCGGATATGGATATCTGGATATGATATCCAGATATGGCCCCAACATATATCCGGATATTATGGGTTTTCGATGAACAGTAAAGTACTGTTCATACAGAGGGGTTGTATGGGTTTGTGGATCCTAGTTTGATGAAGCTGAACTTCTGTAATAACTTAACTAAGTCAGAACCTATGTATTTAAGGGCTTGTGGCTTTGTGAGAAGCATAAAGACATGAAACGTAAAAGAAAGGCGTTGTCTTTATGGGTATGCTTGTAGAGTTTGAATATTGATATATTGTTGGTCCGAAACAGATTGTGATTCTGCTGTGTGTTGGACTTGAGCTAGTGTGGACTCTTGGCATTGGATTGTGAGCTTGCAAGGTAAGCTTTCATGTCTTCGACTTTGCCATTGTTGGTTCCACCATGTCCCATAGGGGGATGGTTTATATGCATGATGTTGTTTTCATGTATTATTTTGATAAATGCTGTTGAGCTGTTATATGCGAGTGCCTTTATGATATGCATGTGGTGTTCCACCTATACGGTAAGTCTGAGTATGTGGTACATACAAGATGGTGAGGCTGTGGGTGAGGTGCAAGCGATGTTCTTTGTACTAACTGTAGGTAATAGACGTATTACTGCATTTCTCTTGCCAGTAGAATAGTTAAAACACACATGGCATGAATATCTGTTCCACTGTATATTTTGGGAACATATACTGTTAAATGCTTTTGAACTTATATTGCACATGTAAGTGAGCTTGGGGTGGAAGATCCTTGAGGACCCCTCGTCTTACTGAGATTTCTTGTTTAGAGATCTCACCCCACGTTTAGGGACGCTTATTTCAGGTTCATGTTGAACTTATATTGCTTTATGCTTTTAGCCTCATTATTATGTTGTTGTCTGTTGAGACTTGATGGGCTTTGTTGCCTTATTTGGTGAGCATGGGGATTGTCCATGCCGCATTGACTTGACTTTATGTTTTTAGACTTGAGTTGTAATAATTTATCAGGATATTGTCCAGGCTTCATGTTGTAGTCCTGTGACCTAGATACTCACTTTATTTATATATTGAGGTATTTCAGTTAGCTGTCTTTGCAATTTACATACAGGCGATGTTTTTATGAAAATTGATTAAGTAATCAACTTGGCTAAGATTAATGACGTCATAATTGAAAAGAAAAAGATATTCCACATTTTTAATTATGTGTGGCTTAATATGATGACATGTTAACAAATCGGGTATACACGGGGTGTTACAGGAACTATAATCAATTTTAGCTTGAATGATTTGTAGAGGAACCTGACCTTCTTTGATCCATTCGACATGTGCAATCTTTTTCGTTGATACGTCCCGCTATTTGTACTTGCACTCCTTTTGTACCTGCCTATTTAGTTAATTCAATAGCTTTTTTCATTTCTTTACGAAACGAGACTCTATTCTTTAATTGTCCGGCTATAAATTCTGCAATAATATTAGGGTGTTTATAAGCGTTTGCAATTTTTGTAATAACAATGTGATTTTCCGATTCACACAATTTACTTTTTCTTGTACATTCATTTGTAATTCTTCGATTCTTTGAGGCTTACCCTCGACTAGTAACTTTCGAAATCCCATATAGATTGTGACTTGAATTAGATCGATTCTTTTTTGAATCTTTATCCGTCCAATTCTCTCGATGCCAGAAGAAATTCTTGTATTTTTTTTTCTATAAAATTAGTGATACAATCTCGTATTTTTTTTATCTTCTCGTAGATCCTCCGAATAATTATTGGTTGGGCAAACCAAATAGAATCATGATTTTGAGTTGTACAAGTCTAAAACCAAGCGGATTTACTTTTCGTCCCATAATTCCCCACTACTATACATAAAATGATGTCTTGTTTGTATACTCTTTTTTTCTTATTCATACGGTATTTTTTTCTTAAGTAATTCGGTATATTTATAAAGTAATAAGGATAATAAGGCGTGCCTTTCTTATTTATGTATAAATAGATCTTTATGACTTCATAAGTCTCATATATATTGTGATTTGAGTTATTATTATCAAATATATCATTCTGATAGTTAGGCTAGTCTGGCTGTTTGATGATAGTTTGTGCGCCAATCATGACTGGTGTGAACACCTAATTTTGTCCCAAATATTTAAAAAAAATGACAAAAAATATAAAATGAAAAAAAAGAAAAGAATTAAGTTATGGACACATATTTTTGTCCTTCAATAAAGAAAAAAGGAAGAAAGCAATCAAATAGATGGACAAGGGAAGGGGGACCGTTTCAAAAAAATAACAGCTGTGACAGTATCGCACTTCTTCCAATCGCGATATCTCCTTAATCCACCGTCCGGTCGAGCTGAAATTTTTTTAGCAAGATCTTGACTCATTGTCCTTTGTAAGAACCTGCTTTGTTAATTTAGGAATTTAATTAATATTAAATATGAGTTATGAAATAATTCCATAATTGATCTTAAATAATTATGGTAAGATAAGAATAATTAATAGAAGGGCTTTATAACGCTGAAAGTCACTTTCTAACGGAAACTGCAGATACTGGTTCTGCTTCACGGTATAAAAGTGTAACACCTCGTGTATACCCGGTTTGTTATCATTTCATCGTATTAAGAAACACTTAATAAAAATGTGGAATAACTTTTTTCTTTCATTCAATTTTGACGTCATTGCCATCCGCCGCTGGGAGCCGTTCTTCAACCCCCAAAAAGCAAATATCCACAGAGTTGCTGCATGGATTCGTCTTCCAGGTATCCCTTTAGAATACTGTGTTCAATCTGTGTTGAAAATGATAGGAAGCTCCATAGGAAAAGTTTTAAAAGTCGACAAAACTACCTCTTTGGGTGATAGGGGCAAATTTGCTAGAATCTGTGTTGATTTAGACTTATCTAAACAGTTGAGGGGTGAATATATCCTAGAAGGGGAAGTATTTAAGGTTGAGTATGAAGGACTATATTTAATTTGCCTTAATTGTGGTAAATACGGTCACAATATAGACAAATGCTCTGAGCTCAAGAAGCCGATGGAGAGTAATGACAAGCAGGAGCCCGTGCATGAAGCAACTAAACCTGCTTGTAATCAAGGAGTGGGCCCCTGGATGGTGGTCCAGAAAAAAAAGTTTTTTAAACAGCAACCGAATGCTAAGAGCGATGGTCAAGAAGGTAGAACTTTTGGTGAGGACATCTCCAACAAAAAGACAATTAGCCACAGAAACAAATCCCCTGTGATAGTATTGGGGTCTTCTTCCCTGAATTTGCAGCCTTCTAATACTATCGCAAGTCAGGGACCAGGGGATCAAAAAGAGAATAAAATTGCTAACCCCTATCAGCCTCCTCCTAGGGCAGTACCTAAAATAAATGGATCGGGCTACAAGAAGTCTCATCCCAAAGGAAGTTATAAACCTAAGATTCAGAACAAGGGGAGTTCCTTTGTGTTTACTTCGAAGGCCAATCCAGCAGGCAATAGCTCTAGCCCAGTAGAGCTCTCTTCATCCAATTATCTGAACAACCAGATCTCTAAATCTCAGGAGCCCATTAATCAAGATGTCCTGATTAATGGGCCCAGAAACGAGATCCCCATTACCAGAATTAATGTTAATTCTATTACTTCCTCAGAGTGTGTCTTAAATGCTATGGAGGGAGAGCATTCTAAAATGGATATTAGCAAGGGAAATAGCGAAGAACAAATGAATGGGGCTAAACCCCCTGACAAGGAAAATCTGAAAGGTTTGGCTGTTGAAAAAAATGTTTGTGTTATGGCTTCAGACCAATTGATTGAGAGTGTTCAGGGACTCATTAATCCTGACTCTGAGATGATTATCCAATGAATTGCCTTGTCTGGAATTGCAGGGGTGCAGCTAAGAAATCTTTTAAAATGACCCTGCGTAATTTCACTAAGAAGTACAAGGTTGGTTTGGCAGCAATTTTAGAGCCCAGAATTAGTGGTATCTCGGCTGCTAGGAAAATAAAACAACTGGGATTCAAAAACTACTTGATGGAAGATGCTGTGGGATTCAGGGGTGGTATTTGGATCTGTTGGAATGATGATTCCTTTAACCTTTCTCTCATTGAAAAAAGTAATCAGTTCATTCATATCCTCTGTACTTGTAGCAATGGGGCCAGCTTCCTCCTGACTGTTGTTTATGGCAGCCCTAGAGAGGAAGATAGAAAAGTTCTCTGGTCGGCCCTTAGAAGAATCGGTGAAACTATCTCTACCCCTTGGGCTCTTATGGGGGATTTCAATGAGATTTTGAGTGCTAATGAGAAAAAAGGGGGTGTACCTGCCAACCTATCCAAATGTTCAAAGTTTATGGAAGTCCTTGATGACTGCAACATCATGGACCTTGGCTGTCATGGTGCTAAATTCACTTGGAGAGGATCTAAATGGTTACACCTGGACAGAGTCTTCAAGAGACTAGATAGGATTTGTGCTAATGCCTTATGGAGAACTGCCTTCCCTGAAGCTACTGTCAAAGCTTTGCCTAGGCTCAACTCAGATCACAACCCCTTGCTGCTCTCTCTTAGTCCCCAGGTTTCTAATTGGAGAGAGAGACCTTTCCGGTTTGTGGCTGCTTGGCAAGATCATGGTTCCTTCCCTTCCTTCCTCAAAGAGCATTGGAATCCCAATTTTGATGTTTCTTCCTCCTTATCTCGCTTGGTCAATCCGTTGAAGGTGTGGAATAAGCAGGTGTTTGGGGATATCTTAACTAAGAAGGAGGGCTGTTATTGAGTCTCCAAGAGTTGCAAGCTAGAATTCATTCTACTAATGATGATTCCCTCTCCCCTCTAGAGCTTAATTTACAACAAGACATCACTGCTGTGCTGGAGGCAGAGGAAAGTCTCTGGTTCCAAAAATCTAGAACCAAATGGATTGAGGATGGGGACAAAAATACAAGATTTTACCATATCACTACTATGATCAAGAGAGCTAGGAACAAGATTCTTGTCATAAAGAATGAAGCTGGTCACTGGATAAAAGAGGAAGAGAGCATAATAAGGCTATTTCTTGCGTTTTATACGGGTCTTTTCACTGAAGATCACATTGCTAGACCTTGGCATAATACTATAACTAAATGGCCTAATCTCTCTCAACAAGAAATGCGCATGTTGGAAGCTCCTATTAACCCCCAAGAAATACATCAAGCTTTCTTTAAAATGGGTCCTTTGAAGGCTCCTGGGCCGGATGGTTATCCAGCATTATTCTTCCAGAAAAATTGGGATGTCATTGGTAAGCAAACTGTGGCTTCTGTTATCCATCTTTGGCTTAATCCTGGGAATATCAAAGACATTAACAAAACCCTTTTAGTCCTGATTCCTAAAGTTCAAAATCCTGAAAGGGTTGCCCAGTTTAGACCGATTGCTCTATGTTCTGTGTTATATAAAGGGATTAGCAAGATCATTGTGAACAGGCTGAAGCCATTCCTTAAGAAGTTGGTATCTCCCCACCAAGTCAGCTTTGTGCCTAACCGTAATATTCAAGATAATATCATCATTGTTCAGGAGATGATTCATACCATGAACAGGATGAGAGGGAAAAGAAGTTTTATGACTGTGAAAATTGACTTAGAAAAAGCTTATGACCGTATTTCTTGGGATTTCATTCAAAGAGTTCTTGAGGAAATCGGTATTCCTTCTAAGTTGATCTCCTTAGTCATGGCCTGCATTACTTCCTCTGAATTTGAGCTTCTCTGGAATGGGGCTAAAGCTGGAGCCATTCTTCCTACTAGAGGTCTAAGACAAGGTGACCCCATTTCACCTTATATCTTTGTTTTATGTATGGAGAAACTCTCCCACCTTATTGCTGATGCAGTAGAAAATAAAAGTTGGATACCCTTGAAAGCTGGAAAGGGTGGACCAAGGATTTCTCACTTGCTTTTTGCAGATGATTTAATGTTGTTTGCGGAAGCTTCAGAAACCCAAATTACCAAAGTCATGGAGATCCTGAATTTGTTTGGTGATGTTTCTGGACAAAAAGTAAACAAAGATAAGACCAGTATTTTCTTTTCAAGGAATATTGATGAGGGTCTATCCAGGAAAATAACAAGCATCTGTGGCTTTGCTCCTACAAAAAACCTTGGGAGGTGCCTGGGTTCGATGATGAAGCATGACAGAGCTAGCAAGAGCCTTTATAGTGAAGTCCTGGACAGAATTCACAAAAGGCTGAATGGGTGGTCTAAGCAGAATCTCTCTATGGCTGGTAGAGTTATCCTAGCCAAATCAGTCATTTCCTCTATCCCTATGTTCCACATGCAAAATAACATCATTCCTCTGGGGATCTGTGATGAAATTGAAAAAATCCAAAGACGATTCATTTGGGGTGGTACTAAAGAAAAAAGGTCAGCCCATCTGGTTTCTTGGGAGAAATTGTGCAAGCCTAAGTGCTTGGGGGGCCTTGGTATCATTAATTTAAGGAAGCAGAATGAAGCTTTCTTAATGAAAATGGCTTGGTCTATTATTCATGATCCTCACCAGCTCTGGTCTCGAGTTCTCCTTGCTAAATATGGGAGGAAGGTGGAATTGCATGGTAATTGCATCAGTAAGGCTTATGATTCAAGACTTTGGAAGAATCTCTCTAAAATCTGGCCTGTACTTCTGGACAATTTGAAGTGGAACATTGGTGATGGTAAAAACACCAATTTTTGGCTAGATGATTGGCTTGGAGATATTCCTAAGCTGCTAAATGTTGCAGTCATGGAACCCCATCCTCTGCTCATTGCTGATACTGTGGCTGACTGTATTGACAAAAACTCCAACAATTGGAACTTCACCTTTCTTCATCAGTTCTTTGAACAACATGTGGTTAATTTGATAGCAGCCATTCCCCCTCCCACTACTTCAGCTGGGTGTGATGTGCTTGCTTGGAAGGATCTGAACCCATCGATCTCTTTGGTTAAAAAGGCTTATACAAGCCTGATGAAATTTGATGCTTTATCTCCAAACTTTCACTGGGAGATTATTTGGAAATGGAAAGGCCCTGAAAAATACAAATTTCTGATCTGGAAGCTTGCTCATGGAAGGATTCTGACCAACCAAGTAGTTTCCAAGTGAGGAAATACTTCTGACAGGTGCAAACTCTGCCCTGATAAGGTAGAAACCATTCTCCATGTCTTTAGAGATTGCCCCCGTGCCTCTAAATTCTGGAATTGCTCTTTGTTCACTACTCAGCCTCCTTTGTTCTTTACTGAACAGACTTTGCACATCTGGCTTGATATTATTTTCTGATGTGAGACAGCCTAATTGGAGAGATTATTTCTTTATATCTTGTTGGTATATTTGGCTGTGGAGAAATAAAGATTGCCATGAACAAGATTTCAAGATGCCTGATAATGTGACTGGTGAGATTCAAAGAAATTGGGTGGTTTTGTCTATTGCTAAACAGGTGCTCAGCCCAACCTCCAGATCCTTTAGCATCAGGACTCCCACTCATTGGATTCGGCCAGAGGTGAATTGGCTTAAATTAAATGTTGATGGAGCCGTTTCTTCTAAGAGAGCAGCTTGTGGAGGTCTCTTGAGAAACAAGGATGGTGTTTGGGTTGGTGGCTTTCAATCTTTCCTTGGTTCTTGCTCTCCTCTTCATGCTGAGCTGTGGGCTATTCTCCATGGTCTCGATCTAGCTTGGCAGCTAGGTACTCCTAAAGTGATTGTTGAGAGTGACTCCTCTCAAGCAATCAACTTGCTTTCCTCTAATGGGAAAGATGCTCGACAACTGCCCCTGGTAGTTAGGATTCGAGCTTTTATGGAAAGAAATTGGATGACTGCTCTTTCTTTCACAAACAGAGAAGCTAATAGCTGTGCTGATTGGCTAGCAAAGGATGCTCTTTCCAAGCACCTTGGTGTCTACCTTCTTTTGAATCAACCGTCTGAGCTGCAAAATCTGTTGGAGAAAGATGTCCAGACCCCTGCTGGCCAACCATCTGTGTGGAATCCTGACTAAGACCTTCGTGTTGCTTCTTTGTGTTTTTCTTTTCTGCTTTTTGTTTTGTTCTTTTTTGGTTATGTTTATGTTTTGCTTTTTGTTGGGGCTTTGCCCCTTTTCTGTACAAAAAAAAAAAAAGTTCAATACTTAATCCATTTTCAGAAGATTGCCTATATGTCATTGCAAATAAACAACTCGCTGAAATACCTCATAATATAGATAAGTGTGTCTCTAGTCACGGAACTACAACACGTAGACCGGACATAATCCTGATGTTTATACAACACCAAACTAAAATCAAAACATAATAAAAGTGGCATGGACAATCCTCATACTCACCAAATAAGGCAACAAGCCCAACAAAGTCTCAACAACAACAACATAATAATAAATAAAAGACATGTTAGCATCCAAACATATCATCATAACAACATATATATTAGCTAAGCTCCGGCCTCCTACCGCTAGAGGTCCCAACCCCGCATTACCTGAACATGGAAATGTTCCCCAAACGTGGGGTGAGATCTCTAAATAGAAATCTCAGTAAGACAAGGGATCCTCAGGATTTATCTACCCCAAGCTCACTTACATATGCAATATAAGTTCAAAAGCAGTTTAAAAATACAAGTTCCAAAATCAGTGCAATGCAGCATATAATCATGTCATGTGTGTCAACTATTCTACTGGCTAGAGAAATGCAGGATTTACATATGTCTACAACCCACAATAGTACACGCCAATGCCATACCTGCTGTAACACCCCGTGTATACCCGGTTTGTTAACATGTCATCGTATTAAGCCACACTTAATTAAAATGCGGAATAAATTTTTCTTTAATTCAATTATGACGTCATTAATACTTAGCCAAGTTAATTACTTAATCGATTATCATAAAATATCGCCCGTATGTAAATTGCAAGACAGCTAATTGAAATACCTCATTGGATAAATAAAGTGAGTATCTAAGTCACGGGACTACAACACATAGCCCAGAAAATATCCTGATACATTATTACAACTGAAGCCTAAAAGCATAAGTCAAGCTAATGTGGCATGGACAATCCTCATGCTCACCAAATAAGGCAACAAAGCCCTACGAGTCTCAACAGACAATATCATAATAAAGAAGCTAAAAGCAGAAAGCATTAAACAGGACCCAGCATCCACTCATATCAGCATATCAGCATAAGCAGTATAAAACATGTATCAACTAAACTCTGGCCTCCTGCCACCCACGGTCTCAACCCCTGGGTTACCTGAACCTGAAATAAGCGTCCCCAAACGTGGGGTGAGATCTCTAAAGCAGAAATCTCAATAAGACAAGGGGTCCTCAAGGATCTTCCACCCCAAGCTCACTTACATGTGCAATATAAGTTCCAAAAGTAGTTTAACAATATCGGTTCCAAAACTATGCAGTGCAACAGATATTCATACCATGTGTGTTTTAACTATTCTACAGGCCAGAGAAATGCAGGAATACGTCTATTACCTACAGTTAGTACAAGGAACATCGTTTGCACCTCACCCACAGCCTCACCATCTTGTATGGCGCTACATACTCAGGCTTACCGTATAGGTGGAACACCACATGCATATCATAAAGGCACTCACATATATCAGCTCAACAACATTTATCAATATAATACATGAAAACAACATCATGCATATAAACCATCCCCCCACGAGACATGGTGGAATCAACAATGGCAAAGCCGAGGACACGAAAGCTTACCTTGCAAGCTCATAATCCATTGCCAAGAGTCCACACAGCTCAACGTCCACAAACAGTACAATCACAATATGTTTGGACCAATAATTATATCAATAATCACAGCTCATACGCATAATCATAAAGACTACGTTTTTACCCCTTACGATTTATGTCTTAAGGCTTCACACAGAGCCACAAGCCCTTAACCACTTGATTTTGACTCAGTTTAATTATTACAGAGGTTCAACTTCATCAATCTAGGGTCCACAAACCCCCAATGGCCTTCTGTATGAACAGTGCAGCTACTATTCCTCGAAATTTCAGAATATCCAGATATTTGTCGGGGGCATATCCGGATATCACAGACCCCATATCTGGATATCCATACCCGGATATCCGTATCCAGATATCAATATCCGGATATTTCCAACCAAATATCCGGATATTTCACGACAGAACTCAGATTCTGCATTTTGTGAAATATCAAGCCAAAGGTTCATCTTTTAACCCCTTAAAACGTGAAAGTATTTATTCTGTTCTATGTTCATATATCAGTTGGTTACTTGTTTAACTTATTAAACATGCCAAGACACTACCTTTAAGCATAAACTCATGATCATGGTTGGACAACTTACCCCAAGGCTCGCAACTCAGCAAGAATGGCTCATGGAACAACTCCTCAAGTTCTGAATTCCCAAGGAAAATGAAAATGATGACCAAGGTTGGTTCTTTCTCCCCAAAGGTCACCACTTGGACCTCAAAATGCCATGATCATGGCTTCCCAACACCCAAACCACACAAGGTCAGCCTCACCACTCTCCACACAGAAGCTGGACATTCAGAAAAAGGCTACTTCTCACCCTCACAATGCGACACACAAGTGTTTTCAAGGAAGAAGTGTGAAGAATCAAGTAAAAATGGCAACTTGGCTCACATGAGGTGGAGGAAGGCAATGGAGTAGTGTTTTCTGGTCAGCCACCATGAAGACTCACATAGCAACAAAATTTCTAGGGTTTTGTGCCCAAAGAATGAGTATTTATAGGCCATTTAAGGTTTAATCGCGCAATATTATCGTTAATTGCTACGCTTAGTATTTTAATCCCAAACTTAGGATTCTTAACCTACTCATTTTTCTAAAAATTTCATTTTTTTATTTTATTTTTCGGAACACCTTTCCGGTACGCGTTTTTCCATAGCCAGTGTCAGTCCTGGCACCAGTTCTCATTATTTTGACCTGAAACTTGTTTTACTAGTCCTATGTATTTTTCTAGTAATATTCATACACTTATTATAGTTTTTTGGGATACTTCACCGGTACGCATTTATATCGGGTAGCAGAACCGGTATCTGCACTTTTCGTCCGAAAAACGAATTTCAGCATTATTACTCACTTACTATAATTATTAATGCCTCATAATAATTATTAGGGTCAATTATGGAATTATTTCCTTATTATCACAATTAATTAATTAATCTCCTTAATTAACTAGGTGGGTTCTTACATTCACCCTACCTTTTCAAGGATTTTGTCATCAAAATCAGAAACATACTTGTCTCGAAACTCGGGGTACTGCCGGAGAAGCTCGTCCTCTTGCTCCCACGTACACTCCTCTAGGGTTTCTTCCGGTCCACTGCACTTTGACCATCAGAATGGTTTTGCTCCTAACCTGTTTCTCGCCGCGATCGAGAATCCTGAGTGGTCAGACGGGAGTCTTTAGGTTCTCCTGAACCTCCACATCATCCGGTTGCACCACGTGTGAAGGATCCGCTATGTACTTCCACAGCTGAGACACGTGAACCACGTCGTGGATGTTAGCCAAGTTCGGAGGCAAGGCAAGCCGGTAGACAATAGGTCCTACTCTAACAAGGATCTGGTATGGCCCAATAAACCGCGGGCTCAGCTTCCTTACTCCAAGGGCCCGATCGACACCGGTGACAGGTGAAAGTCTCACAAACACGTGCTCGCCCTCACTGAACTCTAGTGGACGATGCTTGACATCATTGTAGCTCTTTTGGCGATTCTGCGCCTGCTTCAGCTTCTCTCTGATCATCTGGATCTGCTGGGGGGTATCCTGGACAAAGTCCAAGCCGAAAAGCTCATTGTCTCCAACCTCAGACCAGCATGTAGGTAGGAGTCCGACACCTCCTACCATACAGTGCTTCCTAGGGCGCCATGCCCAGGCTAGCATGAAAGCTGTTGTTGTATGAAAACTCAACGAACGGAAGGTACCTATCCCATGCTGAACCCTGCTCCAACGTGCAAGCCCTCAACATGTCCTCCAAGGTCTGGATGGTCCCCTCAGTCTATCCGTCAGTCTGAGGGTAATAGGCAGTACTCAATCTCAATTGCGTACCAAAAGCCTCTTGCAACGCCTCCGGTTCACAGATAACCAAATCCCTCACAGAGATTTGACGAATTCCTTCAGCTTATCACCCTAGGCTTGTGTTCTTTCAAGACACGCCCAAAGGTATACCTATGAATCTCCATGTTTCAGGCAGACGAGGTATACAATCAAAACATGTCATCTAGAACACAGTCTAGGTGAAAACTTCTGGTCTAAGGAAAGACATACCCAAATAATAAGAGGCTGCTCTAATGATACTATTTGTGAGATTTCCTTATAGAGCCTCTTTGTGCGTCTGTTCAGTGCGAGCTATACCCTTATAGGTCCACTCACGACTTTAGCTAAGACATCTCCATATCTGTAGCTCATGAGGTCTTTACCTTGTATATGAATACAAGTAGATAAGCCGTGCTAGTCTTACCCGAGAACACTGATCCCCATTCTCAGTGTCTCTAGACTAGGAACATAAAATTAGGAATAAACATTCGGTATCCTTGAATCCTCATGATCGTGATCTCATCACAGATACTCAAGAGATCCTTATTCTATTCCAAGGGGTTTATCCATTTACTCATATCATATATTAACAATGATATCGAGACAAAACATGAAACATGATAAAGAGTGCTTATGATTTATTTGCGACAATATAAAAGGTACACATATGTCCTAATCTAATCAAAAGATTGTCTCTAGGACATCCATATACTAACAGTTCCACATATACGGTAAGCCTGAGTATGTAGTGTAAGAACTTGCACCGTTAATTAAGGAAATTAATTAATTAAATGTGAGAATTAGAAAATAATTCCATAATTGACCCTAATAATTATTAAGAGGCTTTAATAATTATAGTAAGTGAGTAATAATGCTGAAAGTAGCTTTTCGGATGAAAAGTGCAGATACCGGTTTTGCTATCCGGTATAAATGCGTACCGGAGAATTATCCCGGAAAATTAAAATAAGTGCATGAATATTCCTAGAATAATATATAGAACTTGTAAAACAAGCTTCAAGTTAAAATAATGAGAACTGGTGCCAGAACTGGTACTGGCTATGAAAAAACGCGTACCGGAAAGGTGCTGCGAAAAATAAAATAAAAATATGATAAGTCTTAGAAAAATGAGTAGGTTCAGATTCCAAAGTTTGGGATCAAAATGCTAAGCGTGGCAATTAGCACTAATACAGTGCGATTAAGACTAAGTGGACTATAAATGCAACTTTTGCACAAAAACCTAGGCCGTATTGGCTTCCTACGTGAATGCTCCAGCAGCTGAGGGTCTCCCTTTTTGTCACCTTCACCTTCCCTCACTCTCTTGAGCCAAAGGAGTCATTTTTACTCTTAGTTTCTTCACCAAAGTACCTTGGCCTTATGTAAGCTAGCTTTGGGTGTGGGAAAGGATCATCATTTCTGAGTTTGGCTTCTGTGTGTGGAGTGTGAGAGCTGACCTTGTTAGTTTGGGTGTGGGAAAGCCATGGTCATGACATTTTGATGACCAAGAAGTCATCTTTTTAGAGAAAGAACCCTCCTTAGTGTAGCATCTTCGTGTCCTTGTGTATGCTGGACTGTGGGAGCTTCATGTGAGCTCCAAGAGCATCTTCCTTTGCTGTGTTGAGCTTGTGGTATGATCATCACCCTTGAACTTGTGTTTTTATACTTAAAAATGGAACCTTGATGCATGTAACAAGCGAAGATGATAACCTAACGTTGGGTAAGGCTAAACACACCTAGAAATGCATGATTAAGCTTCTGTAATCGGTAAAAAATGGACCTTTGGATTGGTATTTCGCGAAATGCAGAATCTGAGTTCTGTCGCGAAATATCCCGATATTGGGTTATAAATATCCGGATATTGATATCCAAATATGGGTATCCGGATATTGATATCTAGATATGGGGCTCTGAGATATCCGGATATGACCCCGACATATATCCGGATATTCTGGGTTTTCGATGAACAGTAAGGTACTGTTCATACAGAACTGTGTTATGGGTTTGTGGAACCTAGTTTGATGAAGTTGGACTTCTGTAATAACTTAACTAAGTCAGAACCTATGTGTTTAAGGGCTTGTGGCTTTGTGAGAAAACTAAAGACATGGAACGTAAGAGAAAAGCGTTGTCTTTATGAACATGCTTGTAGAGTTGAATATTGATATATTGTTGGTCTGAAACATATTGTGATTCTGCTATGTTTAGGCTTTGAGCTAGTGTGGACTCTTGGCAGTGGATAGTTAGCTTGCAAGGTAAGCTTTCGTGTGCTCGGCTTTTCCATTGTTGGTTCCACCATGTCCTATGGGGGGATGGTTTATATGCATGATGTTGTTTTCATGTATTATTTGATAAATGATGTTGAGCTGTTATATGCGAGTGCCTTTATAATATGCATGTGGTGTTCCACCTATACGGTAAGCCTGAGTATGTGGTATATACAAGATGGTGAGGTTGTGGGTGAGGTGCAAGTTGTGTTCCTTGTATTAACTGTAGGTAATAGAATTATTCCTGCATTTCTCTAACCAGCAGAATAGTGATAACACACATGGCATGAATATCTGTTGCACTGCATAGTTTTGGAACCGATATTGTTAAACTGCTTTTGGAACTTATATTGCACATGTAAGTGAGCTTGGGGTGGAAGATCCTTGATGACCACTTGTCTTACTGAGATTTTTGTTTAGAGATCTCACCCCACGTTTGGGGCGCTTATTTCGGGTTCAAGTAACCTGGGGTTGAGACCTCTAGTGGCAGGAGGCCAGAGCTTAGTTGATATCTGTTTATGCTGCTTATGTTGATTTGCTGATATGCTTGGATGCTGGATCCTGTTTACTGCTTTATGCTTTTAGCTTCATTATTGTGTTGTTGTCTGTTGAGACTTGATGGGCTTTGTTGCCTTATTTGGTGAGCATGGGGATTGTCCATGCCGCACTAACTTGACTTTATGCTTTTAGATTTATGTTCTAATAATGTATCGGGATATTGTTCAGGCAACGTGTCGTAGTCTTGTGACTTAGATACTCACTTTATATATATTGAGGTATTTCAGTTAGCTGTCTTTGCAATTTACATACAGGCGATGTTTTTATGAAAATGATTAAGTAATCAACATGGCTAAGTATAGTGATGTCATAATTGAATAAAAAATATATATTTTGGATTTTTAATTAAGCGTGGCTTAATACGATGACATGTTAACAAATCGGGTATACACGGGGTGTTACATGTAGCGTCATACTAGATGGTGATTCTGTGGGTGGGTGCAAGTAGCGTCTTGCACTACGTTAGGTTGTAGACGTATGTAATTCCTATATGTTCTCTGGCTAGTGGGATTCTGAGACACATGACATGATTATATGCTGCATTGCACAGATTTTGGAAATTATACTATTTTACTGTTTTAGAACTTATATTGCACATGTAAGTGAGCTTGAAGTGGAGAGATCCTTGAGGACCCCTTGTCTTACTGAGATTTCTTTTTAGAGATCTCACCCCACGTTTGTGGCACATTTTCAGGCTCAGGAACCTCAGGGGTTGAGACCTCTGGCGGCAGGAGGCCGGAGCTAAGTTGATTTACATGTTGATTATGCTATTATTATTGGATGCTGACTATGTTTTATTTTCATTATATTATTGTTTGAGCTGAGACTATGTTGGGCTTTGTTGCCTTATTTGGTGAGCATGGGGGTTGCCCATGCCACATTGATTATGCTTTGTTTATTTAGACTTGTGATGTATAATGAATCAGGATTTATCCGGTCTACGTGTTGTAGTTCTGTAACACCCCGTGTATACCCGACTTGTTATCATGTCATCGTATTAAGTAACGCTTAATTAAATTACGGAATAACTTTTTCGTTCATTCAATTATGACGTCATTATCATTAACCAAGTTGATTACTTAATTCATTTTCAAAAGGTTGTCTGTATGTGGTTTCAAATAAACAACTAACTGAAATACTTCATAATATAGATAGTGTGTCTCTAGTCACGGAACTACAACACGTAGTCCGGACATAATCCTGATGGCTTATACAACACCAAACTAGAATCATAACATAATAAACATGGGATGGACAATCCTCATGCTCACCAAATAAAGCAACAAAGCCCAACAGAGTCTCACATCAAATATCAAGATAATAAATGTAAAGCATGTCAGCATCCAGTAAATCATCATAAAAACATAATCTCAACTCAGCTCCGCCCTCATACCGCTCGAGGTATCAACCCCAGTATTACCTGAACCTTAAAAAGGTGCCCCAAACGTGGGGTGAGATCTCTAAACAGAAATCTCAGTAAGACAAGGGGTCCTCAAGGATTTCTCCATCCCAAGCTCACTTACATGTGCAATATAAGTTCAAAAGCAGTAAGTTCCAAAATTCGAGCAATGCAGCATATAATCATGTCATGTGTGTCAACTATATTCTACTGGCCAGAGAAATGCAGGATTTACATACGTCTATTACCTACATTCAGTGCAAGACACCACTTGCACTCACCCACAGAATCACGCTATTGTATGTCTCCTACATACTCAGACTTACCGTCTAGGCGGAACAACACATGCATATCATAAGGCATCTACATAACAATTCAATAGCATTTCAAATATCGATATATGAAAACACATCATGCATATAAATCACCCCCCATGGGACATGGTGGAACTAAAAATGGCTAAACCGAGGACACGAAAGCTTACTTCGCAAGCTAACTATCCAAATAAGAGTCCAACCAAGCTCAAGGTCCACAAACAGCACTGTCACAGTCTGTTTATACCAATAATCATATCAACAATCATAATCTATAAGCATATAACATAAAGACAACACTTTCCTTTTACGTTTCATGTCTTTAGGCTCCACACAAAGACATAAGCCCTGAGTCACTTAGATTCTATGGGAGACATGGCATCTTGGCTCACACTATAAAGAAGAGAAGGCAATGGAACAATGTATGGGAGCTGGTCAGCCACCAAGTCACGTAGCAACAGAAAGAATACCTAGGATTTTGAGCCAAAGGTTGTATTTATAGCCAGTTTAATTTTAAGCACATTGTATTAGCACAAATAGCTACGCTTAGCATTTTAATCCCAAACTTTGGAATCTGAACCTACTCATTTTTCTATGATTTTACATATTTTTATTTTATTTTTTGTAGCACCTTTCCGGTACGAGCTTTTGCATAACTAGTATCAATTTTGGCTCCAGTTCTCAATACTTTGACTTGAAACTTGTTTTACTAGTCCTATATATTATTTTAGGAATATTCATGCACTTATTATAATTTTCTGGGATACTTCATCGATACACATTTATACCGTGAGGCAGAACCGGTATCTGCACTTCTCGTCAGAAAAGTGACTTTCAGCATTATTAATCATTTACCATAATTATTTAAGCCTTCTCATAATTATTAGGGTCAATTATATAATTATTTCCTAATTTCGCATTTAATCAATTTAATTTTTTAATTTAATGGTGCGGGTTCTTACAAGTTCTGTGACTAGATACACATTTGTGTTATGAGGTATTTCAGTTATTTATTTATTGCAATTTACATACAGGCAATGTTTTGAAAAAGGATTAAGTAATCATAATAACAAATCGGGTATACATGGGGGGTTACATCCTTCATATCGACCGGTGAATTTCTTGATTCTATGTCTATATTATTCCTAAAAAATTCAAAACCGGAACGATTTTCTTGGACTGATCTTGTGAGGTCATTTCTCCCAAATGAACCATAGGCTTGTTGTCCCACTTAAGAGTTTAAAGCATCTTATCAAGCCTAGGCTAAGGCTATTCTCAGTGTGGTTTTAAGAGAAACAGAGTCCTTGAAACACTGAGTTGGAAAATATTGTCATTATTTGAGGATATGAGAGGTTGTTATTCTCATTAGCCTGTTGTGAGAATTTTGTATTCTACTTTTGTAATGAAGAAAGATCAATTTTATTCCTGTTATGTTTCACTAGCCACTAGGTAACACTTACACCCTTGAAGTATACACATTGATTACTGAGTGATTTGCTGAACGAAATGACAACCCAAGCTGCTTGATTAGTTGATATATTTGTTGTTGTTCAAAGTGCAAAGTTTTTGAGCATGTGTCATGGATTAAACAATGAAAATGTTTTGAGAAGGTTAACTTTTTGACTGCTATTTTGACATATTGTTTTCATTGGATAAATTGAATAGTAGTTTGAAAGTTTTATCGAAGATTTTTGGAACTAGATAGAGCATTGATCAATGATCAGGAAGTTGCTGAATTTGAAAAAATTATTTCATTATTGTTTTGGTAAAGTAGTTAGTGGAATAGTTTTGGAAAATTGACTGGAATTGTGTGAATTGTTAAAAAAAATTGATTTTGTGAACAATGAAGAACATGATTCATGAAAAATGATAAAAGAAAAGGTTGTGTGCAATCTGAAAATCTGCTTGACTATGAATGATGTTTCTATGCAGTGTTTAGTTGGTTGATGATTAAAGTTGATAAATGTGACAATTGTGTTATGCTGGCTTGTTTTTGCTTGAGGACAAGCAAGAACTTGAGTGTGGGGGTGTGTTGAGGCTCTGAAAAGAGACTCTGGGCATTATTGGGCCAACCTATTTTTATTTGAATTCAGAAGATTATGGCCCAAGAATTGGTGGTTAAGGAGATTCTACGCGCGAGTTGGAAAGAATTGGTTGTCCAAGGATGAGCATGAACCAACTGTACATAGGACTATAGGAGTGGTGTTGATCGTGTAAGGAAATTGGAAACAAGCCACGTATGCAAGGAATTAGAGATATAAAAGAGGATTTGAGGGTAAAGACTAGCGATCTTCTTTTTCCTTTTAGTTTTTACGAACCTTTGGGTTGGTGGATGTTCTTTGTTTTCGTTCTTGGGTACATTTTGGTTTGATGCATGGGTGCATCCTATGGTGTTGCTTCTGCATTATTGATGATTGTTTGTAGTTGAATTTTCATTTTGAATCTGTAATTTCTAAGTTTCCTTTTACTGTTTTATGCTCAATCTCTTATGGGTATGAGCTAAATCTTCTGAGGTTGGGTTGAAAAAGTACCTGAACCTCAAGTGGTTATTTGGATTAATGATTATCTTTTTTAAAAGTCTTTATTCTAGATTGTTCATTATTGTTTTTATTGTTTAAAGCTATTATTTTCTGGCCAATTATTTGTGTCTTTTAAAGGAGTGATTTATTGATAAGCAAATGTTGTTAACTAGGCTTTGGGCATATGGGGTTGAGTGAGAAAGCACTCAACAATTCTCACTTCAAAAGTGAAAGAGTTTCACCGGGTAACATAAGTGTTGGGTTTAGCTCTTTCACAAAAGCTCAATAGGACCTAGTGTGTAAGAAGAGCCCAAGAAACCTACAGTCCATTAAGCTTAGGGCTAGGGTTTCTTGGAACCTATATATATTCTACACTTATAGGCATCAGCCTTAGAAGGTCTTCACTTGGTGATTACAGAGGCTTAGGAAAGGTCATCTCCTTGATAATGAGAGAGTGGCCACAAACCAGCCCTATTATCCCTTGAGAGATAGTCTGAAGATCTACTACTAGCTAGCCTCAAGAAGATTGTTCGTGCAGAGGAGAGTCATTCATGAAGAGGAATCAAATACAAGGAGATACTGCACATATCTGCGCAATAAAAGGTAAATCACTAAAATGATGATGATCTGTTTGCATCCCAAACCACAATGGTATAAAATTCTTCTACAGAACCAAATTGTTCCCATAATTGTTGTCAGAACATACATTTCAAAGTTATTTGGGCCTTCAGTACCATTACCAGAGCCTCGTCGGGAGGGTTAATAACTTACCAAAGTTAAATATAATTAACCATTGTTTAATTTCAAAATTATTCTTAATATCCAAGTATTGCCGACATCGGGACATACAATACCTTATTAAAAATTTGAAAGTATTAAGGTCCAATCAAATAAAATCTGGTTATGCATATCCGTCAGGGCTTCACATGACCATTTTATTAAAGGACCCACAATGGAGCCCGTAGTTTTAAAATTAATTACTTAATTTAAAACCTTCACCCATTCAATATTTTTATTGAGAATTTTCATAAGCTTTTCTTAATGTGAAATTCATTGTTTAATTTTAAAATTGTCTTTATCACTTGAGTCATATATCCAATTGAATTTATTATGTTGAATTGAAAGGATGATAAATAAGAACATTCACCAAAGAAATAAAAGTTTCAAATTAAAACATGTTTTTGGCTTTTGTGATTGAGTTAGATTATCTCAAATATGAAACATGATTTAGTTAAAAGAGGGACTAAAAGTTCCATAATCTTTGAACTAAAAGCTACATGTAATTCCTATTTGGAAGGTAAAATGACCAAGCAATCTTACAAGGTCAAAGGAATTTGCGCAACTATTCAACTAGAGTTGGTACATATTGATGTATGTGGACCAGTTAGCATTCAAGCCACAAGAGTTTTGAGTACTTCATTATGTGAGTGGTTACTCTAGATCTGGACAGATGAACCTGGTGCGCTATAAGTCTAAAGCTTTTGGAGTATTCCAAGAGGTTTAAGTCTATGGCAGAAAAACATCTAGGTGTTCAAATCAAAACACTTTGGTCTAATTGAAGTGTTGGATACTTGTCTGGAAAGTTCAAATCTTACCTGATTTAAGAGGGGATAGTTTTCACAACTGACAACTCTAGGAACGCGTTAATTGAATGAAGTTGCAGTATGCAATAATCAAACATTTCTAGATTTGGTGAAGTCCATATTCTGTTATTCATCCTTGCCAATGTTGTTCTGGGGAGATGCCTAGGAAAAGGCAATGTACCTTCTTAATTTGATTCCTTCCAAGCCTATTATACAGACACCTAAAGAATTGTGGAAAGGGTGTAAGCCCAGTTCAAACCATATTCGGATTTAGGGTGCTCTGGCACACGTCCTACAATAGCGGTAAAATAAGATTGAATCTTGTACGAAAATGTGCATATCTTTTGGCTAATCTAAGAGAACCAGGGATATGATCTTATTTAGTCCAAAAGGATAAGATGATCTAAGTGAGCACTCACATGATTTTCTTAAAGGAGGACTAGATGAGAAATTATAAGCCTTTCAGTAAGGTTATTCTTGATGAGACTTATCTTCATATCAAGGATTTCCAATATCTCTAGAAGCTTCATCCTCTATTCCTTTGATTGTTCAAAGAGGGGAAATATATACCTCCAGGAGATATACCTCTGTAAGAACCCGCACCGCTAATTAAGGTAATTAGTGAATTAATTATGATAATTAGGAAATGATTCCATAATTGAGCCTAATAATTATTATAAGGCTTTAATAATTATAACTAGTGGGTAAGAATGCTGAAGGTCGCTTTTCGGAAGAAAAGTGCAGATACCGGTTCTACTACCCGGTATAAATGCGTACCGAAAAAGTATCCCGGAAAATTATAAAGAGTGCATGATAATTTCTAGGATATTATTTAGGACTTATAAAACGAGTTTCAAGTCAAAATGATGAAATCTGATGCCAGAACTGTTACTGGCTATGGAAAAGCGCGTACCGGAAAAGTGCTCCGAAAAATAAAATAAAAATATGACAAAACTTAGAAAAATGTGTAGGTTTAGATTCCAAAGTTTGGGATCAAGATCTTTTGCGTAGCTATTAACGTTAATACTGCGCGTTAAGTGACCAATTGCCTATTTATATGCACACTAAGGGCGCAAAACCCTAGGCAGCTGCATTCATACGAGGGTCTTAGGTTGGTCAGCTACTGTGCATTGTTTCATTGCTCCTCTCCTTCCATTTCTTGGCCAAGTTATCACCTTTGATACTTGTTTCATCATTCTAAACACTTGGGGAGGGTGAGAGTTAGCCTTGGGGCTGCATTGTTGCCATCTTTCTGAGTTAAGGGAGCTGTGTTGGCTGAGGTGTGGGGCTGAGTTTGGAGCTTGAGTGGTGGAAACCTTGTTGAGGACATTTTGAGCTTCAAAGTGTCTTCTTGTGATGCAAGAACCCACCTTGGAGGTGCCATTTTCGTGCTTCTTTTTAGTCTGAGTTTGAGGAGCTGTTGGTGAGCTCCAAGAGCCATTGTTACTCTGTTTCAAGCTTGGGGTAAGTTTCATCATCTTTGATCATAGTTTTATGGCTTAAAGTTGATGTCTTTGCCATGTTAATGAGTAAATAAGAAGGTAAAGTGAGTATGAACCTAAAACAGATTAAAGATGCATGCTTTAACATAATTAAGTGTTAAAAGTTGGATCTTTGGATTGGATTTTCACGAAATGCAGAAACTGCATTCTGTCGTGAGATATCTGGATATTTTTCGATCAGATATCCGGATATTAATATCCGGATATGGTATCCGGATATTAATATCCGGATATGCTATCCGGATATGGGAACTAGATATCCGGATATGGTATATCCGGATATGGTCTGTGTGATTTCCGGATATTGCATATCCGGATATGTCCCTTGTAATATCCGGATATCCTGAGATTTCGCAGAACAGTAGCTGTGCTGTGTGAACAGTAGGCTATTGGGAGTTTGTGGACCCTAGATTAAGGAAGTTGGACTTCTGTAATTAATGAACTGAGTCAGAATCACATGATTAAGGGCTTATGGCTTTGTTGGAAGCCTTAAGACGTAAAACGTAAAGGAAAGACGTAGTCTTTAAATTGTATGCTTGTGATGCATAATTAATGATATATTATTGGTCCATAACAGATTGTGATACTATTGTGTTTGGACTTGAGAGTGGTTGGACTCTTGGCTTGGATAGCTAGCTTGCAAGGTAAGCTTTCGTGTCCTCGGTTTAGCCATGTTATGGTTCCACCATGTCCCATGGGGATGTGGTTTATGCATGCTGTGTTACGTGCTTTGATATTTTGGAAATGCTTTTGAGCTATTTTATGCAATGTGCTTTTATGATATGCATGTGATGTCCACCTATACGGTAAGCCTGAGTATGTGGTACATACAAGATGGTGAGGCTGTGGGTGAGGTGCAAGCGGTGTTCCTTGTACTTATGTGGGTATAGACGTATTCCTGCATTTCTCTGGCCAGTAGATTGTATAAACAAACATGGCATGAATATCTGTTGCACTGCATAGTTTTGGAACTAATATTGGAAATATTGCTTTTTGAACTTATATTGCACATGTAAGTGAGCTTGGGGTGGAAGATCCTTGAGGACCCCTTGCCTTACTGAGATTTCTTGTTTAGAGATCTCACCCCACGTTTGGGGACGCTTATTTCAGGTTCAGGTAATGTTGAGGGCTCAGATGGCAGAAGGCCAGAGCTGAGTTAGACTTATCTGTGTTTTGCTGACATAAGGGATGCTGATTATTTGACTGTTGTTTATGTTTTCAGTTATGATTATGTTGAGACTGTTGTTGGGCATTGTGCCTTATTTGGTGAGCATGGGGTTTGTCCATGCCACATAGACTTGTTATTGTCTTCTTAGTGAAAGTTGTATTAAAATATCAGGATTTTATAGTCCAGGCTATGTGTTGTAGTCCTGTGGCTTTAGATACTCACATTATATTCATATATGAGGTATTCAGTTAGTTGTCTTGCAATTTACATACAGGCAGTATTTTATGAAATTGATTAAGTAATCAAGTTGGCTAAGGTTAATGACGTCATAATTGAACTAAAGAAAAAGTTATTCCGCATTATAATTAAGCGTGGCTTAATACGATAGTTTTTTAACAATCCGGGTTAACACGGGCTGTTACAACCTCTAGGTGAACAAACATGGGAACCATAATTGAAAATTTAACATGATAATATATAAGTGAAACTAGTAGAAATATTAGTATCACATGTGGAAGAATAATATCAAGGAGTTGTTAACACATAACATGTGGATAATCAAGAAACTGATGATCCACCACTTGACCCTGAACTTGGAACTACATGTAAATACACAAGTTCTAGCATGCTACATTGAAAGAACTTTGTTAACTCTCAAGTTATCTCTTGTTGAGTGACATTGATCCCACAAGTTACAATAATGCACTAGAAGATGTTATTGATCAAGTGTTGCTCAAAATTATGAAACATGAGGTGGAATACTTGTATTTTATCTGTTCGATCTCTTGTAAAGAAAGCAAGAGGGGTAAGACCCACTAGGTGCATGTGGATCTAAAAGGCAAAGAAATGATGGATAAGAAGGTGAAAACCTTCAAAGCTAGATTGGAGGCAATTTTTGCCAGACGTCATGCTCGAGTCTATCCAGATTCTTAGTTGTTGCTACAAGTCTCGATTATGAGATTTTATTTTCGGAGTTGGATGTAAGGATATCTACATGCAACAACCAAAAAGGTTTATAGCTAATGGGCAAGAATATACAGTACGCAAGTTGTGACAGTTCATTTTATGGATTTAAGCAAGCATCCAGGTCATGGAACATCAGTTTTGATCAGGTTACCCAAATTTTGATTTTGAGAAAACCTTGATTAATAGTGCGTATTTGTAAGTAAAGGATCCAAGGGGAGGCAGTAGCTTTTCTGGTACTTTATGCAGATTATAACACCTCACAATTATAAATTAAGTAATTAAAGTGTTAAGTGAGTAATTAAGTGATGGATTAGTGAAAATCCCAAAGGATAGGCCAAAATACAAAGAAAGGGCAAAACGGTAATTAGCCAACACGCAACCCTATGAGGATAAAAATTGAGCAGAAGGTCTCAGATGATAAAAATAAGCCTGAAAATGGATTCAAAATGGAAAGTTGAGTGGACAGGCAAGTTTCAGAAAATCAGTGAATAGTGTTTTTCGCGGGTAAAAATACCGCAGTCAGATTGCACCGTAAAACGTGCCAGTGGAATTTTGAGCTCTGGGTTTCAAATATTGATTTTAAATGGTCCATAGAAATAGGAAATATGATTTCTGATAATATTTGATGAATTTAAGTTAATTTGTGGAAGCGTGCCAACGGAGCGCGCTGTAGCTTAAAGCAGTGTTTTTCCGAACAACCAGAAAGTTCCGGATTTATCTGAGTGAGTAAAATTAAAGGAGTTTAGTTAATAAAAAAAATTTCTAAATATGTTTTAAATTGTGGATTTTAGTGATGATCGGAGGGAAATTCGGATGAGTTTTAAATCGCGTGGGACCCGGCCCCACTTAAAGTCAAATAAACACTTTAAAATCACTATTCATCTTCTCCAAATTCACTTCTTTCTTCTTTCACCCGCGGACAACAGCCCCTTCTCCTCCATCTTTGCGCAAATTTGTGCCCTCCCCTAAACCAAGCTATACTCAACCAAATTCAACAAAGTTTGTGTTGAATCTTGATGGAAAACACCTTCTGAACCCATTGGTACCACTATTGAGCCTTGAAACCGCGTATTTGGGGAGATCTGCACCAAATTCAAATCCGAAAATTTGGGACCAAAGTTCAGAATCCGAAAATTTGGGAGAAAGTGAGTTCATGAAGGTTTTTCATGCTCCAATGGTGGAGTATACTTAGGTGGAGCCATATATTGTGCATTAGATGGGTAGTGTGGTGGTTGGCATTTATGTATAAGTGAGTAAGGATGGAAAACTTTGGTGTTGTGTTGTGTGTAAAAATAATAAGTGTTAAAATTGGCAAAATGTGCCTAAAGTGTAATATTTCGCAAAACGTTGCGTAAAAGTCGTAAAACAGAAAAACGACGATTGAACTAGCCTTTGGGTAACCTAAGTAAGTGTAATAAAATGAGAAAGAAAATTTAAAAAAATAAAACCCAATTTAACACTGTTTTGGCCGAACCCTATAAGGAGGGGAGATGAAATCTGACGTTTTCGCGTTTTGACGTATTTTGACTGAAACTGACGGCTATACATGGTTGTATAGGTTTTCGTACGTGGATTTAAACTCGGAACAATGAAACAGTGGATTGCCCTTGGTCCTGGACCAAGTGGATTGAAGCATTCCCTATGTATCAAGCTATAAGTGGAGTTTCTGCGGAGCTCAGTGGACGGATAAAAAGAAAGGTAACCTCTTGGTACTGGGGCTTGTTCCCCTTTTGTGTTCCACCTTGCTAGTTGATGGCAACGGTAGGAAGTGTGTATGAGTAGTGTAGAACAGCATGAGCATGCATATGCATTATCACAGTGGGTACTTATGTACCAGATCTCTGGCCAGTAGATATTTTTAGCCTTCGGGCAAGTTTTCCATACTGCCACTGGATAGGTCTCCGAGAGGGAGTTCCAGTTGACCCAGGGTCGTGGTGTGTTATCCGGATAGGAGCACACTAGGTAGTCTCGGGTGTATATGGTTGGAAGGGGTACCTTGGTGGGTTGTTCTATGAACACGCCAGGGGTAGTACCCATAGGCGTATAGCCGAGGATATGGCGTGGTATTGGTAGCTACCATCCCGCATGTCGTAGTTGTTTCTGATATTTCCCCTTTCTCTAAATCCCTTGATTTATCCCATTTTATAACAGTGATGGTGTTTTATATTATTGATATACATCGAAGTGAACCATTGGGCGGAGTTTACTCCAGAACCTCTTGGTTACTGAGATATATCCGTATATCTCACCCCGTCTCGGGGCATTTATTTCAGGATATACCAGTGGATATGGAGCAGCGGGCAAGAAGCCCGCATGATGATGAGTGGAGTAGTGATGCATATTTTGCTTCAGTGTATTATATTTGTCATTTTAGTTATGATTTCATTTGTTAAGTAAAGTTGTAATAAGTGGATTATTGTAAATTGAAGTTAAAGTGTAAGTGTAATTGTAATTCAGTATTGTAAATATACCATGGACGTATGCTTAGTATGATGGAAGGGCTTTAGGCCTATTTTAGGTTTATGATTATCCGTATGATGAATTATGCATGAAATTGAAAGTTTGTGATTGAAACTATAAAAGATTTGAAAGTGAACTGCTTATGTTTTAAGTGTAAATTGGATTGGGTTGTAAGTGCCCCAAGGCGTTATTGGTCCTTGTGTGTGCCACCCATTGGATTTTGCTGGATTTCAGGTATAATTGTAGTGTTAAACAGCTTATGCAAAATTGGGGGTTTTAGGAAATACAAAGGAAACTCTTGGGAATTTTCTGTAGAATTGGCAGTTTTTGGGTGAACTTCGGGGGAGCATATCTCTCTCTACAGTGGTCTAATTGGGACGTACCATACGCCATTTTGAAGCTTAAGATGTCCCCTAAGTTGTGTCAAAATCCTAGAATCATTGGTGGTGTGCGCAGCCCATGGTGGCTGATGGCACAATCTGCCCTGTTCTGGCCTGTACCTATGGGCAGATTTGGGTCTGTGTTGGGAAATTAATTCCCGCTTCGTTACTTGGTCAAATTAAGAATACGATATATCAAATCGAAGTTTGAGGTGTCTGGTTTATGGTGTAAAAGTTTGAGAGGCAGTGGTCTTGTGGTTAGGTGCAGAATAATCCGGGAGTATTGGATGTTTTGGGCTGTTTTGGAGTTGGTGGCCAATGTTGTTTGTCCAACTTCAAACGGCGATAACAGGAGCTCACGAGCTCGGAATCGAGTGGGTGATAGCTTCTTAGAAAGGTAATTGAATAAGGAAAAAAGATAACCTGGAGTCTAAGTTTGGATTTTTGTTTTGTGTTCGTAGAAAAATAAATTAGCAAATCTGGTTAAGTGGTAAAAACGTAAAAAGTGAGGAATTGGCTAAGTGGGTTTATGGGAACCCCTTATTATCTTGTATGTGATAAAATAAAGTGTATAAATAGTTAAGTAAGTCTTCCGCTAGTGTTTCAGTTACGATCACAGCTTTTTATTATTACGCTTTTTATACTTTTTCTTTTTGCGTAATAATCGGAAAAAGTTTATTCTCATTTTTATAAATGAATTGCTGTGATTGTAACTGCGCTTAATATCATAATTAATGTTAACAATACCGGTGTACAACGGGCTGTTACACAGATGATATGCATCTTATTGGAAACTATTGGAAGTAATATCAAGCATAAATAGTTGGCTAAGTAACATTTTTGTACGAAAGTACTAGGGAAGCCAATTATACTCTTGGTGTAAAACTCTTATGAGATCAAAAGAATAAGTTGTTGGCATCACCTTACGATACTTACATTGACAAAAAATTTGCCAAAAATCTACATGGGAATTCTAAGAGGGGAATTATGTTTCTCAGAAGTGGAATTTATCTTCTTAAGGAGTAACCTCTAAAGACTCCTGAGAAGGAAGGATGCATGAGTAGAATACCTTATGCTTTGGCAATAGTTAGTCTCATGCATACCATGTTGGGCATTAAACCATATATCTGCCATATAGTGGGAGTAGTTAGATGGTATCATTCTGGACTTAGAGAGACACTAGATTATTGTTAAGCATGTATTCAAGTATCTTCGGAGAATGAGAGGTTATATGTTAATATACTCTAGTACGAGTCTCGAAAAGCTGAGCTTTCACAGATTCAGTTTTTCAAGTGGATATTGACTCAAGAAAATCGACCTCGAACTATGAATTTTTTCACAAAACTATGATAGCATTAGAGGTGGATCTTGTAGACTTAATTACTAAGAGTTTGCCTGAACTTGTGTTCAAGAGGCATGTTACTTCTTTGCGTCTTAGGAGGATCCCAGACTTGCATTAAGCAAGTGAGATATATTGTGTTCCTTATGCTCTTGGAGTAAGACAATAAAACAATTTAATCATTTTCTGAATTTTAGAAATGAGGTATTATTCATTGATTAGTGCACATAATTTACAAACATTAAGGTTCGTATCATTTGTGGAGTATATGATCATTTGGATACGTTTATAGAGGACATGATTATAGGTTCTCACAATTAATGAGTTTCTTCACAGCTGTTAAATAAAGTTGGGCATTTTATTTTTGGGTGCAATATTTTATGAAATGGTTTTGTCCGAATCATTGTAGAATATTAATGTGAATTAACATTCACATTGAAAGGATCAAGGAGAGATTATATTAAGGTTATTTTCCTGTCATAAGGTATTAAGTCTCCAGAAAACTATAGTTATATAATTGCTCTTAATCCAGAGTTTATTATAAATAGGAAATTGAATAATTCTCATTCTTTGATTTACCAACGAGTGAGGTTCGATCTTTTGACAGTCAATAACTCAATATTTTGGGAGTGAGATTATTTAATTATCGGTATTTATGAAATAAACAACATGAAATTTGTAGAATTTGTCCCTTGATATGTTTCAGTACTTGGATATTGAAGACACTGGTCAGTGCAAGTAATCCATTAGAGAAACAATCATAGCCAAGGGAATAAATAACTGATTGAGTAACAGAAAGCTAGTTAATCAATTATAGACATTCTACAAAGGGGCGATGCATATTCATGTTTATGTGTTATTATCTTGGAGTTCAAGTCTGATCTTTTAGCGGAGTAACACTGAATCAGATAATCATTCGTTAATTATCAGGAGCCTTGATTAATAACAACTGGTAGATCCCCAGGCTAGCTCAAGATAAGGGATTGGACAATTTTAGTTGATGACGACTGGTGGGATACATGGACTTGGGCTTTGGCTCAAGTTTGTACTCAAAAGCAAGTGGGAGATTGTTGGATTTTGCTCTTTCACTAAAATCCGATAAGGCCTAATGTGTAAGAAGAGCCTAAGAAACCTAGAGCCCATTCAACTTAGGGTTAGGTTTTCTTGGAACCCATATATATTCTACACTTATAGTCATCGGTCTTAGAATGTCTTCACTTGGTGATTGCAGAGTCTGAGGTAAGGTCATCTCCTTGATAGTGAGAGAGTGCTCACACACTAGCCATATTCCCCCTTCAGAGAGAGTCTCGAAGATATACAACTAGTTAGCCTCAAGGAGAATGTTTGTGCAGAGGAGAGTAGTTCGTGAAGAGGAGTCAAACACGAGAAGATACTGCATAGATCTACGCAACAAAAGGTAAATTAGTAAAACGATGGTGCTCCATTTGCATCCCAAACCGTAATGGTCTAAAATGCTTCCGCAGAACCAAATTGCTCCTACAATAAGAACCATTGCTTCATGATTTCAAGTCCACACTTTCATAGACAGATGTAAAGTGGTTTGAGGATAAAACAATTTTTGAGAAATCAAAGATTGACAATTAAGTGTTTAAAACTAACCTAATTTTTAACGTGATTTAAGAACTCCTTTCAATCACTATAACTTAAAAGTAGCCAAAAATTTCCTTGAACATGTTTTCCAAAGCATTTATTTCCTTAATTACTTTCTATTAAAAAATTTCTTTATCTAAACCAATCAACTCTTTTTTGCTATTAGATAATTTAGATTAGTATTAGTTTTACTTTTTATTTTATTTTATTTCAGTTATGTTTTTATTTTTAGTTAAATTCCCCTTTTAGGAAATTCAAGATTAAGTAACAGAAAATCAACACGATCTCTTAGGTAACGATAATCAAGTTTTAAATATGTCATATATTACTTGTTGTCAAGTGTACTTGCACACTACTAGCATAAACATTAGCAAGGTAACATTATATATTTAATAAGTTAAAATCACATTATACTTGAAAGAAAATGAATAATAAATATACCATTATTTAATCGTTTTAGAAATAAGTTTAAAGAAAACTTGTCCATCAGATTGACTCAATTTATTACGATCTAACCTTAAAACGATCAATCAGTTTAATAAACAGCTTTAGATATTATAATCTAGGGATTAGTCTTTTTCATATTGTAGAAGATTTTTTTATTTTTTTATTTTTTTGTAAGCAGATAATTTTATTTTCTACACACACATAAAAGTATATGGGACTCATATTGTCTTTTTTTCTCTCTTCTTTTCACTGACCTCATACACTTTTATGTATGTGTAGAAAATAAAATTTATATACTATAACATGAGAATCATTAACCCTTTATTAGAAAATATACTCTCTTATTCGAGAATATTTTTCTCTCCTACCATACATTGATTTCCGTATTATTTCTTTCTTTCTTTTTATAAATGAAGAGTCTCACACATTATATCTATAATATGAAAGGACTTCTCTCCATTGCATGATATTAATTATATAGCCCATATTTTTCTCTCCTATTTTTCTCTATTATAAATAATAATAATAATAATAAATATGGAAATCGATGTAGAGAGTATATTTTTCAATAAATTATGATCCAACTCTTTTAGTTAATTACTGTTATTCTCATTTTTTTAAAATTCTTTAAAAATAAAAAAGAAAAGAAAAGGGTATTTCTTTACCTTTTAGTATTTGGATCGAGCATGATATTTGTTCACTTGATGCAATTGGCATGACTCATGAGACACACGTCCTCTCGATTCTTCCCCGTCCATTCAATTGTTATAAGTTAGAACTAATACTACGTATCAATTTCAATGTGCTTTAAAATCATATATTATGTATGGGTAAAGTGTGAATCATTTTAAATGATATAAAGTTGTATCATTTTAAGAGAGAGAAAGAGATAGATAAAGAAGGAGAGACAATTGACAAAAAAAAAAGTGTGGGTCTCACCTCTTTGTGAGAGTGAGAGTGAAAGTATATAAGTTGTGTCATTTAAAAGAATAAATACTTTTCCCACTATGTATTGTTTTTTTTTAATGAATTTGTTAAAAAAAGCATAGTTATGTTGCGTTTGGATCAATATAAAGAATACGATTGCAAGTTCGACTTTTTAAATGACGTCTTACCGCGTTTCTGTGTTGGATCAATTGCATGTTCTACTGTGTTTTATTATTTTTATTATTATTATTATTATTATTCCGTCAGATAAATTTTATCAACTAATTCGGAGTTTGAGATACATCTTGAATTAAGACTTTAAACCTTTTTCAAAGATGATATTAAAAAGAATTGAACACATACTCTGAGTCCCACCTGCTCAACTCTTATACACTAACTGTGCTACCATCATTTATTTCGTAGTGTGCTTATAAAGCATTGGTTTTACACATATTATTTCCTTCTCTTTTAACCCATTCCAATTACATAAGTCGATTTTTTCTCATTTCAAGATAATATGGGTTATGTTTTCCTCATTTTATACGATAAAAGCTAAGTTCCTATATACACAAAATAGAAGTGGGTTTCATCTATATTTTTTTTTCTCTTCTTATTTGTAGGTCCCGCTTGTGATATTATCTATGTTAGATGAGATAATTCTTCTCATGTAATATAAGTAAATGATTTCCCAAATAATATAAGGGTTCAATTTTTTCTAAAATTATTTTAGATAACTTTATCTAATGTTTACTGAAATGACATTATTTTGAGGCAAAACATAATATGTTTATAATTTTAATTTATTTCAGATTATAATAGTCTATATCATTTTAAATTTAAATTAAACAAAGTTGTTAAAATAATATCAGATAAATTTTTTTCCATAATATTATATGTTAACTTTAATATAAGTCGACGAAGGAAAAAGACAAACATTGAATAATGTAACATTTATTGGAATGCTACACGTGGGTCCTATTCTTGTGTCCAACTTGCGTGCGTGATGATGCATGCATATATATCTCATGCGTGTATATATATATATATAAAAAGGAAAGATTATTGACACCAGTATCAAATTTATAATTTGACATCAGAGTTTTTAGATCAAAAAAATCAATGATGTCACATGCTTACAAATCAAAATCATTGATCTTTTTTTATCCAATGGCTCTCAGATGAGGTATCAAATGTCAAATTTGACACTAGTGTCAAAGGATCCTATCTATATATATATATATATATATATATATATATATATATATATATATATATATAGGGCTTATCGTTTCTCAAGCTGCTTGGGATAATTTTTTCTCCGACTACTAAATTATAATCGTGCAAAGATGGATCGATAGTGATAAAGGAAAAGAGAGAAAAATGGAATCATAACCATTTAAAGGTGAATCAATTAATATAAGGAAATAAATAAATAAAAAAACATAATTTTTGGGTGGCCGGAGATAAACTTATCTCAACCTGTTTAAGAAATATTTTTTCCATATATATATATACAATTTGAAAAGTACCAATATTCGAAAATATTTAGAATTATAAAAGAGGTATGCATACTCAATTTAGATAAAATTTATAAAATAGACTAAAAGAGAAAAATATATATATATATATATATATATATATATATATATATATATATATTGAAAAATTGTCTCATGTTACATGAGATAATTTTCTAATGTAACAGAGACAAAGTAGTGAGGACCACTATATATATTGAAAAAGTAGTGGACCCCATAATCTTGTCTCTGTTGCATGAGATAATTATCTCATGCAACATGAGATTAGTAGATCCCTTAAACTTAATATACAAACGTATATAAATTTACCATTAACTATTATTTAGTCAAATTAACTAATTCATTTAAGGCTACTAACTGCTAACTAAATTAAAGGGACCGACTGGCTTCTGATTTTTAAAATTATAATTCATGTATAAAAAAAAAAAACTAATTAACTCGTAATTGGGCCGGACTAAGATTATTGGTTTAAATAGATTAGGCTTATTCAAAATATTTTGAATCTAATCTAACCTATTAACCTAGTATATAAAAGTTTGATTTATATTTAAAAAATAAAATATTTGACCTAGATTTATTAGCATATTTAAGCTTAGCAAGCATTCAGTAATTATCAAAATAAAAATAATAATATAAAATATCTTCTTATTAATTAAAATTATATAAATAAATAATTATTTTATTTATTTATTTTAAAAGATAAATAATACGATATAGCAGCCGACCTTTACACTTGTAAGCTAGGCCTTGTAAGCGTAGGCCTACGGCTTATTTTCTGATAAACTATCTAGCGGATTTTCAACCCAATTTACGCATTATGTAAAAATTCTTCTATATATGTGCTATATTAATGGATGCTTTTAAGTCAATTATAACAAATGTTTATCAACTAATTGACAGAAGGAAAAGAAAAAGGATAGAAAAGAAAGAGGTCGCCATGAAGGAAAATATATTTCTAATCTGATATATTAAAATATTCCAATATTTTAATACTCGTCTTCAAATTTATGCACTTTCATAAATTCTAATGGTCAAAGTATATATCCAAACAGGAAAAAAAAAAAAATCTAAAGTCAAATTAGACTGCTATCATCCTTTGCCTCATCACAAAATGCAAGGCTAGAGAAGTGCATGGCATAAAAAATTAAAAATTAAAAATCATGATGTAATCGGTGAAGAAAGTGAAATGTTGGCAATGTCAAACGGTGAAGTATCCTGTGTCTATCCACATCGCTTTTGTTGAATTCCAAAGGTCCATTAATTTTCTAAGAAAACTTATCTATTCGATTCAAATCAAACAAAATAAGATTTCACTTGCCGTCAAAAGAAGAAAAAAAAAATTATCACAGGATCAAACGGATCCGTTCGTTGATTTTATGACGTACTCAAGTTACAGGTTCTGGTTTGATATTAATTTCTCCAATGCCCGGTAGTATAGTTGTAATGAAACATTTGGCACAGAACAATTGGAATTGATTTTAACCGACATAAAAAAACACTTTACATTAAAAATTATATATGGATAAGCACAATGCTATCTACATTTTTTTTTCCTTTAAGCAATTCCAAAGGTTTTTCATCATATACAATTCAGAAATATTCCAACAAACATAATTACTATCTCTGGGACATATCCACAATTGTATTTTATTCATCTTAAAGTTCAAAATAAACATGGCATACATATTCAAGTATAACTTTGTGGTATTGGAATATATATGTTAGCTTTAATATGAGCTTTTAAACGTTTTTAAATATATTTTTTTTTATAACAACGTTTTTAAATATTTAAATGTAAACAAAGATGAAACAATTAATTTAATTTGATCTAGTATTTATTGCATCATCGGTAAACATATATAAGAAAAGGTCACGTTGCAAAAAAAAATTTAAATATTTTTTTAATAAATAATTATATATATAATCATTTTGAAATTATTTACGCAAGTATAACAGTCAAACACGCCCACATGGGACGTAACCCCGTGGAGAGAGCATGATGGACTTGTATACATGCAATTGTGTGCAAGTGCACACACAAATTTTTGGGGAAAAAATAATAAAATATATTTTGGATCCTCAACAAAAATTATGGAACCCAATTTAATTTCTTAGAAAACAATCGACACGTGGTCCTTTGAATTTCAAAATAGACCCATGTTAGTCTTTTAAAGGACTAATGTGGGTCTTCTTTAATTTCAGAGAGGCCACGATTTCGACTAACTGGGTCTATTTTAGAATTCAGAGATACCACGAGTCGACTTTTTTTTTCTAAGAGATTAAATTGGACCCCGTGATTTTTGTTGAGAACCCAAAATGTTATATTGTAACAGCTTAGTTGATTCTTGATTACTATTCTTTTAAGTTAAGTTAAAGTTTTCTTTTCTTTTCTTTTTTTTTATATTCTTTTGTATTTTAATATGGGATGGGTTATATTCACAACTCAAATAGAATACAAACTTTTACAATCATATCTTAACCGATGATTTTCGTCAATCAACGGTTGTCATTTATTGTGAATTAATAATTAATTAATTAATTTGATTTTTGAAAATCTTAACCGTTGATTTAAACGAAAATAGGTAAAAAAAAAACCTTCCCCTTTTAATATATTTAAAAACTTTCTTTGAAAAAAAATCTTAGGGGTGTTGCTCCGAACCCCCCCCCCCCCCCCCCCCCCCCGAACCCGCATGTAAATATGCAGACATAAACACAAATTCCTGGGTCCGCCATTGGGAGAGAGACACGCCCATGTGAGGCGTGAGTCATAAGAGAGACACGCCCACATGGAGTGTGACCAGGAGAGACACATGCCCAACAGGGGTGTGTTCCACCTGGTCTATAAAAACCCCATTTTTTTCATTTTTCCCCTCACACCCTCTCTCTAGAAATCGCTACTAACTTCTCTCTACATTTCTTCTGCAGCGTTTTGGACAACGAAGCTCTGTCTCTCATGTAAGTCCCAATATCTGTTTTCTATTATTTATTTACAACAATAAATGTGTGATATTAGTGACGTAGAAATTAGTTAGTGATTTAGATAATTGTTAGTACCTTAGGAAATAATTAGAGACCTAGGTTAGAGAATGGTTAGTGACTTAGGAATTAGTTAGGGACTTAGAAATTAGTTAGTGACTTATAAATTGGTATATGCTGGTAATAGGAATTAGTTAGGGACTTATAAAGTAGTTAGAGACACAACATAATTATGTAGGAATGACATATATGAACATATATTCATTGCAAATAACTAATACATTGTAATTAAAGTTTTTATAAAATTATTAGAATAGGCAATATTAATTTTATTTTATTTTATGTATTTAAATATAATGTAATATAATTTAGAATAATGTAATGTAATTTAATTTAGTTTTATTTACGTTAATTTAATTTAATTTTTCTTCGCTTAATTCAATTCAATTCAATTAAATGTAATTCAATAAAATGCAATTCAATTTAATTTAATGTAATTTAATATAATGTGATATATTTATTTCTTTTTAATTTGTTCATCTGTAATAGTATTCTGTTATGGCTGATTCGTCTTCTGGTAAAGGGAAAGCAAAGCAGTTGGCTGCTAGGTAGGCGCCTAGCCAGTTCAAGAGGACTTCTTCACAGGGGAGTTCAGTTAGACCTCCTACTCCCAGATGCCCGGGATGTGGGAAATTTCTTGTTGGGCCATGTGCTACCGGCCAGTTGATTTGTTTCCATTGTGGCAAGGCGGTCCACTACTCCAGAGATTATCCATCATCGACCGCGGGAGCTATAGCGGTCCAGGCAGTTCCGTTGCATATGATTCCTACTGCGCCTATAGTGGCGCCTGATGTGCCACCTACCACTGGTCATGTTTACACTCTAGATCGGCAGCAGACGGATAGAGCTTCGAACCTTGTCAAAGGTACCGTTTCCATTGGTGAATCTGTTGTTGATGTTTTGTTTGACTCCGGGGCTTCGCATTCCTTTATTGCAACCCAGATGTGTGTTTTCTCCGCCGTTGTGGGTGACTACCGCCACAAGAGAAAAGTGGGATACGTCCACTGTACATCGAGATGCCATGTTTCAGTGGGATGACCGAGAGTTTTCGGTAGATCTGATTGGATTTCCAATGGCTAATTTGGAGACCATTCTGGGCATGGATTGGTTGTCCAGAAATTGTGTGATGATTAACTGTTATACCAAGTGTGTGGTGATGTCTCCGTGTGATTCCAAAGCCAGTTCCTCGCCTTATATTTCAGTGCTGCAGCTAAGAGAGCCTTGAGAGCAAGGGCATATGGTTATGTCATTTTGGGAGGTTTGGTGAGTGGGACACGGGAGGATATCGCTGGCATTCCTGTGGTAAGGGAGTTCCTTGAGGTGTTTCCTGAGTTTCCGCCGCAGAGGGAGATAGAGTTCTCCATTGATTTGTTGCCTGGTCTAGAGCCTATTTCATTAGCTCCATACCAGATGTCTCCACCAGAGTTGGCAGAGTTGAAGAAACACATTGAGGATCTTTCGGCGAAAGACTTCATTCGGCCGAGCTTGTCTTCATGGGGAGCACCGGTCATTTTTGTGAAAAAGAAAGATGGGACCATGCGATTGTGCACCGACTACAGACAGCTGAACAAGGTGACAATCAAGAACAAGTGTCCCCTCCCTCGTATTGATGATCTGTTGGATTAACTTAGGGGTACTTGCGTGTTTCTAAGATTGATCTCCAATCCGGATACCATCAGATTCGGGTGATGCCGGAGGATGTCCCAAAGACCGCGTTTCGTTCAAGATACGTTCATTGTGAGTATTTGGCGATCCCGTTTGGACTCACCAATGCACCCGTTGTGTTCATGGATTACATGAACCAGATTTTTCAACCCTTTTTGGATCATTTTGTGATCGTCTCTATTGACGATATTTTGATATACTCCAAGACGGAGGAGGAGCATGCAGAGTACTTGAGGATTGTGTTGCAGGTGCTAAAGGAGAAAAAGCTTTATGCTAAGCCTTCTAGATGTGAGTTTTGGCTCAAGTCCGTGAAGTTTCTTGGGCATGTGATTTCTGCTGAGGGAGTCGTAGTAGATCCAAACAAGATTGAGGCTGTGTTGGATTGGGAGAGGCCCAAGACGGTTACTGAAGTTAGGAGTTTCTTGGGGGAAAAAATGAGCCGAGTTAGGGTTGGCTCGCGAGTTGGCTTGAAAAAATGGAAAAAAAATAAAATTCCATTGATACTGTAACTTCTAAATTTTTTTCCTAAATTATTAATTCATTCAATACAAAGACATTATACAGATAAACCATAGAAAATTACTTTTGCATTTGGACTTGGACTTATTGGCAGTTGGCACCACATTCACACTGTCACACATACTATAAAAAAGGTCCTTAATGCACGGTTTTGGACTTATTGGCAGCTGCAGGGTATTTTTTTGGGTCTTTGGAATTAGGATTTTAGGTTTTAGCTTTCCACTTTACCTTCATTAATTTTTATACTTTTATATTAAAAAAAACACATAACCCGCGAGCCAACCTGTTTGACCCGTGGGTTGGCTCGATTTTTTTCGAGCTGAATCGAGTTACTAACTCATTTTCCCTAACCCAACCCGGCTCATTTTAGCCGGGTTATGAGCCAACCCGTCGGGTTGACTCCTTTTTGCCAAGCCTATGGCTGGGTACTACAGGAGGTTAATTGAGGGATTCTCCAAGATGGTGTTGCCATTGGATCGCCTTACCCGGAAAGAGACTCCATTTGTGTGGACTCACGAGTGTGAGGAGTGTTTCCAGGAGTTGAAGGAAAGATTGACCATTGCACCTTTGTTGATCCTTCCTGATTCTGTGGAACACTTTGAGTTGTATTGTGATGCCTCCGGGAAGGGGCTTGGCTGTGTTTTGATGCAGACTGGAAGAGTTGTTGCTTATGCTTCGAGGCAGTTGAAGCCTCATGAAGAGAACTACCCGACTCATGACTTGGAGTAGGCTGCTATTATTTTTTCTTTCAAGATTTGGAGGCATTACCTTTCTGGCATGAAGTTTGCTGTGTTCAGTGACCATAAGAGTTTGAAGTATCTGTTTGATCAGAAGGAGCTGAACATGAGACAAAGGAGATGGGGGGAATTCCTGAAGGACTACGACCTTGAGTTGAAGTACCATCCTGGCAAGGCCAACGTGCTAGCTGATGCTTTGAGTCGGAAATGCGTGAGTATATCTAGTTTGATGATGGGTGACTGTGATATAATTGAGAAGTTTTGAGATCTGACAGTGACCCCATTGTTTGGGGGTGCACTTCTCGAAATGGAGACTGTGAGAGTCGAAAATGAATTGATGGAAAAGATTAAATAGGCGCAGGTGCAAAGAGAGTGCCTGGATTATATGAAGAATCAGGATGGTATGTCCTGGAATGAGGATGGATTGCTAATGTTTCTGAAGAGGATTGTGATTCCTCGAGGTCCTCTGACCGAAGAGGTTATGATAGAGGCTCATAAGGGCCAATTTACTATCCACCCTGGTGCTACAAAAATGTATCAGGACTTGAAGAGGGATTTCTGGTGGCCGGGCATGAAGAAGGATATAACTATATACGTGTCCAAGTGTTTGATATGCCAGAAGGTGAAGATTGAACACCAGTAACTGTCTGGTAAGCTTCAACCTCTTGAGATACCGCAGTGGAAGTGGGAGAGCATTTCCATGGACTTCGTGGTGGGATTGCCTAAGACTCGGGATGGTTGTGACTCTATCTGGGTCATTGTGGATAGATTGACCAAGTCTTCCCATTTTCTTCCAGTGAAGGTGATGCTCACCAGCAAGTGTACCGATCGCACAAGTAATATAATGATAAGTAAAGTTCGTCTCCACAGGGATTGGGATCAAATACCAAATAAACGTGCTCTTTAAGAATGGAAAAGTTCAAAAGAGTTGTGAAAAATAATGTCGATTTGGGGGAAAATTAAAAGTAAAGACTTATTTTTGGGATTTTTTTTGGGATGAGGAATAAAATGGAAAACAACAATGAAAATTGATTTGTAAAAGAAATATGAGAAAAGTATTGTAGCCAGGATACACTCACCAAATGATTCTCGCTTCTTACTCTGGCTTGATTTACAATATTCATTTATAAAATTACTCGGATAAATTATTATCTAAAAAATATTAATAGTCAACCCTCAATTCCTTGCAAGGTTAACCCTTTAAACCTAATTGGAACCCCAATTCCTTCCAATGTTCCTCATGGTATTAAGCAATAAACTCAATAATTTAGGCATCCGCAATTCAATACACATCTATTCATAGCATGCATACGAACAGTTGTCTTACCCCCTTTCAAGATCAAAATCACAATATTCCTATCCAGGGTTCTAACCCTCAGACTATCATCTATTATTAGATTTATCAAATTTTGAATTTGAATTTCAATTCAATAGTGGCGTGACCCTCTGGCGCCTTGTTTGGTCTCTCGCGCGGTCTTCCCTTCCTTTTTTTTTAAATTTTGAATCTCTTTCACACTTTAACCTATAAAAATCATATAAAAAATGAGAAATAAACAAAAAAAAAAACTAAAAAATAAAAGCAATTAATAAACAAAACATGCTCTTTTATGATTAAATTCCTATTGTTTTTGGCTTGGAAAACATAACTTGCCATAGGCACATCACAACCATTCCCAGATTTAAACGTTGTTTTCCCCAGCAATGTACAAGACTCAATTCAAACATGGAAACATAGAAACAACAATCTAGCATAACATCACACAAACAATCAGTAGATCACTATGCTAAGCATGACTGAATCAATGCAAAGAACTCCTAAAAATGCCTTCTATTCTTATGAAACTGTCAGAATCTAACTTGAACACCTCTCACCAAGATAAACATATAACGCTCAGCACTCAAGTGTTTGAGGGAGTAACAATCACTCAATCCATAACAGCAATAGCACAACCATAAACTTGATCATATTCTCATGTTCCTGAAGATGAGGAACATTAACACATGCACAATTAATCAAAAAGACTTTTCATGGATATAATTTGGCCTGGCTTAAAGGTACGAATTTATGGGAAGTAGTTAAAATTGTGAGTTAAGATTGGACTATTAATATGCACTTGAAAACAATCAAATCTTAAACGAATTCCAACTCTAATATTCTTTAAGATCAGGGGGGTCCATCCCTTTTATTTTCCACCTCTCTCTTTTTTTTCTTTTTTTTTTAAATTAGAGGTCCATCCTTTTTCTTTTATAATTTTTTTCTTTCACATTGCTATAGACCCTTTCAAAAAATTTCAAAGAAATATTTTATATTTCTTCTCTTCTTTTCTTTTTGACATATCACTTAGCTTCAGTGGAGCTTACCCCAATCGATTTTCTTTTCTTGTCAAATTTTTCAATCTCAACAAAGGTAAGTAAGACAATAGGAATATGGCTAAGCAATCAGCAGGAATTATGAACAAAAAGGCTCAGGCTCAAAGGGGTTAACAATGGAAAAATTAAACAGGTGGACTATCTGGCCATGGCTAATAGAATAAAATATTTTATATTTCTTTTCTTCTTTTCTTTTTGAAATATCACTTAGCTTCAGTGGAGCTTACCCTAATCGATTTTCTTTTCTTGTCAAATATTTCAATCTCAACAAAGGTAAGTAAGACAATAGGAATATGGCTAAGCAATCAGCAGGAATTATGAAAAAAAATGCTCAAGCTCAGAGGGGTTAACAATGGAAAAATCAAACAGGTGGGCTATCTGACCATGGCTAACAGAATAAAATTGTCTTAATCATTTCAATCAATGCATGCGTCATAGAAAAACAGAGCAAGTTCTAGAATGCTATCACAATAAGGTCTCTCAGAGTAAAAATAAGTGTTTAAGCACAAAACCTCACCAGCTATGATGTCAAGCTAGATTTTCAAAAGAACATCAGGCATCATTAATCATTCAAGCACAAAATTCATACAAACGAGCAATCATGAAATCTACTCATGCCCATACAATATCATGCCATAAGTGCATACAAAACATGTTTTCTATGATGAATTCAGTCCATTTAACTAGGGAAAGCACATCTAAACCTGGGATTTGCTCAGAAACATTTTCCAATTTTTTTTCTTCTTATAGCACTCAATATAACTACCAAAAATAACTAAGAAAAATTAAAAGAGTTAGAATATTTCCCCTGATAAAAGAATTGCAGGTCCAAGATGCAAGCCTACCATTCCCAAATTTAGAGAATTGTTGTCCTCTGCAATAATTAAACCACAAGATGGATGAAGAATTTGCACAATGGAACAAATAGTGGCATGTAGGATAACTATAATGAGCACATCAAAACATCAGAACGAGATATACCAACACAAAGTAACTAAAAATACAAAACAGAAAAATAAACTAATATACAAGATCTCCGTCAGCAAGGAGATATAATCAACCCTCCATGTCATCCCCCTCAGCAGCGTGGGATGACTCAGCAAAAGGAGGATCAGGTGGTACTGGATGCCTTGGTGTATGAGACCACCATTCCCAGATTTGGTCTAAACCATGGAGCCATGTGAGGAACTCTTTGAAACATTGATTTTTCCGAGAGATGGAGTCTCGGTGTCTCTTGTCAAAGACTCTTCTTATTGAAGCCTTCATTTGTCAGTGATCCACACATATTGTCCAACCAGTGTCAAAAAGTTTGACCACCTCCTTTCTTAGTACCTTCTTCCTTATAGGATGAAGCCTCCTTTGGGGTTTCTTCCCATGTTTTCATCATCCTCATTGAGAATTTTGTGGGTATGGGAAGAGGGATCTTTATCTTTTAAATCAGTCTCATGTTCCCTCAGTGCTTCAATCACTGCCTGCTTATTACCCAAGAAGACATCTTTTAGAGTTTGAGAAGGCTCCTTCAATTTCACTTTTGAGGAACTATTTTCTTTGTCCTCCTCTTCCTTTCCAAGAACCTCAACCGCTAGATTTTTTTCTTCCTTTAAAACATCAAGATTAAAACAATCATCTTTGGGAGAAGAATGTTTTATTGAATCAAAGACGTTGATGGTAACGGCATCATCATTCATTCTTAGCTCAAGCTTCTCATTTTTAACATCAATCAATGCACGAGATGTAGCTAAGAAGGGTCTTCCCAAAAGAAGAGGCATCTCTTTTTCTGCCCCCATATCAAGTACCACAAAATCAGCAGGAAAGATGAACTTGTCCACCTTCACAAGAACATCTTCAATAATTCCACTAGGCTTCCTTAAAGATCTATCAGCAAGTTGAAGAGAAACCATAGTGGGTTTTAGTTCCGTGATCCCCAAAGATTTGCAAACAGAAAGAGGCATCAAATTAATGCTCACCCCAAGATCACATAGTGCCCTTCTGATTTTTGTATTACCAATTTCAATGGGAATGTTGAAGCTTCCGGGATCACGAAGCTTAAGAGGACATTTTCTTGTAAGGATAGCACTGCACTCCTCAGTAAGTGCTACAGTTTGGCACTCTTGTAACTTGTGCTTCCTTGACAAAAGATCTTTCATAAATTTAGCATAATTTGGCATATTGACCAAAGCTTCAGCAAATGGAATATTAATATGAAGCTTTTTGAAATGGTCCAGGAACCTGCCATAATGTTTTTTCTGATCATCCTGTTTGAATCTTTCAGGATATGGTGCCATAGCCCTTACATATTCAGGTTTGAGCTCAAACCTCTTCTTTTCAACTGGCTTCTCCACTTCAGCAGGTTTTCAATTTCTTTTCTTTTTCGGGCTCACCTGCAGTATCTAGCTTCTTTTCAACTTCAGGAGATGGAAGTACTTTCCCACTTCTAATTGTGATGGCCATACAGTCTTCCCTTGGGTTAGTAACTGTGTTACTAGGGAAGGTACCTGGAGTTCGATTAGCTATTTGTTTAGCCAGCTGGCTAATCTGATTCTCCAAATTCCTGATAGAAGCCTGTGTATTCTTGTTATTTTCATGAGTCTCTTCCATGAAAGCGTTAGAATGTTGGGCCATCTGTCCTACAAGCTTCTCAAGATCAGAAGGTTCCTTGGCTGGAATTGGTGGGGGCTGCAAATAATTATTAGACTGAAATCAAGTCCTTGCATCCTCCGCTGAAAATTGTTACTTCCAGAAGGAAAATTCTGATTCCTCAGAATGTTTCGTGGTGGAGACCTTTGCTCGTACCATACGCCATTCACCTGCACTTGTTGAGGAGAGTCAGAAGATAATAAAGATAAACATTCATTGGATTCATGCTCACCCCTTCGGTATTCACAAACCACAGCTGCGGCTTGGGCTTAGACAGCAGAGAGTTGCATCTTGTCCAGCCTCGAGGTCAAATTTGCTAGTTGCTGTGCTAACAATTTATTTTCAGCCAATACAACATCATTGTTGTCTAGGTGCAAAATAACTCTCTTAGGCTTGGCTGTCAAACCTTTATTTTCATTGGCAGTCATTCTTTCAATCAATACTAGAGTCTCATTTGCTCTCATTGATTTAATGCTACCACCTGCTGCACCATTCAGCACCATCCGGACTTCAGGTTTACAATCGTTGAAGAAGATTCGGACCTGATCACCATTAGTCATGGGATAATGAGGACATCTCCTCATTAGATCCTTGAAGCAATTCCATGCTGCACACATAGTTTCACCCTCAACTTGAGTGAAATTTGTGATATCATTCACCATGTGGTTGAATCTTTCCATTGAAAAGAACTCAGCAAAGAACTTTTTTGATAAAACTTCCCATGATGGAATACTTCTTGCAGGTTGCCTCTCCAACCAATTCAAAGCCTTTCCTTTAAGAGCAAAAGGAAATATTCCCAGCCGGACTACATCGTTTGACACCTGGGGGTGTTTGGTAGAGTCACAGATCATAGGAATCTGTTTATGAATCTATGAGGATCTTCATCATCCTCTCCACCAAACTGAGCTCTCTCCACCAGTTGAATATTATCCGACTTAAGTTCCCAATTATTGTTGCCAACTTCAGGATGGACAATACTTGAATTGGGCTTGTTAAATAATGGCGTCAGAATGGTATCCATGAGTGGATTGTCTCCATCATTGTTTCCTGCCATTGTTTGTGCTTCTTCAAACAGAATTCCTAACTCGTTGAATTCAAGCTTCTTTCGAGCAAGTTTTATGTTCCTCTTTTTTGTGCTTGTGATCTCCAAATCAAGTGGAAATTCAGGGAGTGTACCTCGCATACAACTCAGAAAAGAGATCAGTAGCACTGTTCAAATAAAAATAATTATCATGCACTGGCCAACAGCAGGACCATCCCTCAGCTTCTCCAACATGACCCTCGTCATAGTCATGTTCGCCAGACGGTTGGCCTCCAGTACATCCTCAGTGGCCTTCCTGTTCGCCTCTCTGATGGCCTCCAGCATGGCCTGGTTTGCCACTCGCATGGCCTCCTGGTCGGCTAGTCGAGCCGCCTGCATCTCTGCCAATGCAGCCAGGACAGGATCCGGTTGATCCTCATTCGTACCCTAGTTCCTCCTTGGTTGTACCATGACTCTGCACAAGTTACACAAATAATAAGTTGATCAGGCCCACGCCATGTGGTCACATATGCATTATCATAATACACACCAATCAGAGAGAACACAAGATAGACACACAACGAAATATCCTAAGTTATTGCAATACATACAGGCTTTTCCCTAGAAAGTGCTCTGATACCATAAAATGTAACACCCCGTGTTAACCCGGTTTGTTAACATGTCATCGTATTAAGCCACGCTTAATTAAAATGCGGAATAATTTTTTCTTTAATTCAATTATGACGTCATTATACTTTGCCAAGTTAATTACTTAATCAATTTCATAAAATATCGCCTGTATGTAAATTGCAAGACAACTAACTGAATACCTCATATATAAATATTAAAGTGAATATCTAAAGTCACGGATCTACAACACGTAGCCCGGACAATATCCTGATACATTAATCAACTTTAAATAAACAAGACATAATCAAGTCTATGTGGCATGGACAAACCCCATGCTCACCAAATAAGGCAACAATGCCCAACAAGTCTCAACAGCACAATAATATAATAACTGAAACTAAAGGCATGAAAATAGTAAACAGCATCCAGCATCAGCTCATAACAGCATATCATCATAGCAGCATAAAACATGCATCAACTAAGCTTTGGTCTCCTGCCACTAAGAGTCTCAACCCCTGGGTTCCCTGAACCTAAAATAAGCGTCCCCAAACGTGAGGTGAGATCTCTAACAAGAAATCTCAGTAAAACAAGGAGTCCTCAAGGATCTTCCACCGCAAGCTCACTTACATGTGCAATATAAGTTCTAAAAGCAATAATTTCCATTATAAGTTCCAAAAGTATGCAGTGCAACAGATATTCAAGACATGTGTGTTATCACTATTATACTAGCCAGAGAAATGCATGAATATGTCTATTACCCACATAGTAGTACAAGGAACAACGCTTGCACCTCACCCACAGCCTCACCATTTCGTATGTGTCACATACTCAGGCTTACCGTATAGGTGGACCCACATGCATATCATAAAAGCACATTGCATATAAAAGCTCAACAGCATTTCAAAAACATCAAAAGCATGTAACACAGCATGCATATAACCATACCCCCATGGGATATGGTGGAACCACAACATGGCTAAACCGAGGACATGAAAGCTTACCTTGCAAGCAATCAATCCAAGCCAAGAGTCCAAACAGCTCAAGTCCAACATAGCAGATCACAATATGATTCAGGACCAGGAATCGTATCAATACTCAAAGCACATAAACATAAGCATAAAGACTACGTTTTTTCCTTTTACGGTTTATGTCTTAAGGCTTCCTTCAAAGCCATAAGCCCTTAACCCCTTAGGTTCTGACTTAGATAATTAATTCTAGAAGTAACACTTCATCAAACTAGGGTCCATAAACCTATAGACCAGTTCTGTATGAACAGTACCTTATTATTCATCGAAATCCCAGAATATCCGGATATATGTCGGGGGCATATCCGAATATCACATAACCCCATATCCGGATATCAATATCAGGATACCATATCCGGATATCAATATCTGGATATTCACAACCAAATATCCCGATATTTCGTGACAGAACACAGATTCTGCATTTCGCGAAAACCCAACCAAAGGTTCATCTTTTACCATTATAAAACGTCCAAGGATCCATTTTTAAGCATATACAGTTTCCCAAAGGTGTTGGTTACTTCATTTTAACCATTAACACACCACGAATTCATCTTTAAAGCATAAAAACTCATGATCAAGAGAGGGAACTTACGCAAGGCTCACAAAACATAATGAACAGTGCTCTTGGAGCTCTCCAACAGCTCCTCAACTCAGACCTCACAAGATGTTCGAAAATGGTGCTCAAGACTTGATTTTTCTACTCCAAGGTTGCTTCTTTAAGCAACAAAATACTCACACCACCCAAACAACCCAAGTCAGCCCCTTACCAACTCAAAACAGAAACTGAACAACCACACACAGCTCCCTTTCACCCTCACAAATGGTCTTCCTCACACACTCAAAGTATTTAGTGAAGAGAAAAGGGAGAAGGAGGTCACAAAGCTCACAAAACAGTTGAAGAAGCCAAGGGGCAGTGCATGGGAGAGCTGATCAGCCTCCCTCTCACGTAGGAAAAGCAATTGTCTAGGGTTTTGTGCCTTAACAAGTCTATATATAGTCACTTAAGCATTTAACGAGCAGTATTAGCATTAATAGCTACGCAAAACATTTTAATCCCAAACTTAAGAATCTTAACCTACTCATTTTTCTAAGATTTTTCATATTTTTATCTTATTTTTTAGAGCACCTTTCTGGTACGCGCTTTTCCTTAGCCAGTATCAGTTCTGGCATCAGTTCTCATTATTTTGACTCGAAACTCGTTTTACAAGTCCTACATATTATTCCAGTAATTATCATGCACTTATTATAATTTTCCGGGATACTTCACCGGTACGCATTTATACCGAGTAGCAGAACCGGTATCTGCGTTTTTCGCCTGAAAAGCGACTTTCAGCATTATTACTCTCTTTCTATGATTATTAGAGCCTCATAATAATTATTAGGGTCACTTATGGAATTATTTCCTAATTCTCACATTTAATTAATTAATCTCCTTAATTAGCGGTGCAGGTTCTTACATGTTTCACGTGTCTCAGCTTCAGAAATATATTGCGGATCCGTCGCACGTGATGCAACCGGATGATGTGGATGTTCGGGAGAACTTTAAAACTCTCGTAAGACCACTCAAGATTCTTGATCGAGGCGAGAAGAAGCTGGGGAGCAAGATCATTCCAATGGTCAAGGTGCAATGGACTGGAATAACTCCTGAGGAGTGTATGTGGGAGCGAGAGGACGAGCTTCTCCTCCCGAGTTTCGGGACAAGTATGTTTCTGATTTTGAGGTCAAAATCCTAAAAAGGTGGGGTGAATGTAAGAACCTGCACCGATAATTTAGGAAGTGTAATTAATTAAATGTAAAATAAGGAAATAATTCTATAATTGACCCTAATAATTATGAGAAGGCATAAATAATTATTGTAAGTGATTAATAATGCTGAAAGTCGCTTTTCTGATGAAAAGTGCAGATATCGGTTCTGTCTCTCGGTATAAATGCGTACTGATGAAGTATCCCGAAAAATTATAATAACTATGGGAATATTCCTAGAGTAATATATAGGACTAGTATGTCAAGTTTCATGTCAAAATAATGAGAACTGGTGTCATGACTGATACCGGCTAGGTAAAAGTGCGTACCGGTAAAGTGCTGCGAAAAATAAAAAAAAATATGAAAAATCCTAGAAAAATGGCTAGGTTCAAAATCCTAAGTTTGGGATTAAAATGTTAAGCATAAATATTAGCGCTAATACAGTGCGATTAAGACTTAAGTATCTATATATAGCCAATGGCACATGATCCTAGGTCATTTGAATGCCTTCTTCGTGGGAATTTCTGAGCTTAGCACGTGGAACATATTACTTCCTTAAATATATGTCCTCACATTTTCCATGCACGTGTGACCTTTACACATCAAGGATCACACAGCTTCACAGTATAGTGTGACCCATAAGGCAAAAACGGTTATGGTCTCACACTTCCTATGCTAAGAGGGAATCTCTCCAATCCTCTAAACAGAGGCCTCAACCTTCTAAACGGATTATCTTCTCTATTGCACAAGTTTAGTGTTACTCTGCCAAATTCATTCCTCAGGCATAAGCAAGCCTAAGCACCTCATCCCTTCACCTTCAATTAGCTTGAGTTGAGTGTTGTGACTCTTAAGAGTTTTGGTCCATACCATTATCTTTTTGAAACATAAGAATAATAACGGGTCTAACCCTTCACTATTTTTATAGCTTTTTTCCATTCTGTCCTAAGACACACCATATCTCAATCTATATTCCACTTCATTAAGTCTTGTTTTACTAACTTTCCCTAAGTAAATTTCGATCTACCTTTACCTCTCTTTGTGTTGAGCTCTTGGTAACAAATTTTTATTCTTACGAGAGCATCCATGGGCCTTCTCATTATGTGCCCAAACTACCTCAATTTATGTTCTATTATCTTTTCGTGTCCCACTGGTACTACTCCTATTTTTATTGTATATCTTCATTTCTTATCTTATTCATTATCGTATAATCTCACATTCACCTTAATATCCTTATTTATGCTACTCTCACTTCAAACAGGAAGTAAAGTTATAAAATAATATTGTTTTGGAATTTAAGAAAAAAAGTATAGGGTATTTTAATAATTTATTTTCCTACAAATTATTAAAATACTCTTTCTCTCTCTCTTTAAAAATACTCTAAAACAGCTTACCAAAAAAAAAAAAAAAAACTCTAAAACAACGTGTTTTAAGTTTCATAGGGCTGGAATGAATTTTTGTGGGTGGCCCGTTTGTGTGAACAAAATGGGTTGAATATAGAACAACACTAGTAATTCCATAAATATACATAAATTCAATATATATCCAAATAAAATAAAAAAAAAATATAAAAATATAAAAATTAATATACAAAAAATTAAATTCTGCATAAAAACACATAATTTTTTTTGCATAAAAGCATATAAAAATCTGCATAAAATCCTAATGTGCTTATGAAACCAAGAAGATCAGTGTTTAATAATTTACATATAAATATGCATCTTTCAATCCAGAAATAATAATAAAAATTAAAATCATATCAAGGTAAAACAGAATAACAAAGTGTTGTATGAGCAGTCCACAACAATTCAGAAAAAGCCACTTGCATGCAGAGAAATCTAGGGCACGAAGTTACATAACAATTCCTTAACTTCAAAAAAAATAAACGGGCTTGTTTTGGAATTTAGAAAAAAAAACGGGCCGATTTTAATAATTTATTGGCCTACAATTATTAAAATACTCTCTCTCTCTTAAAAACTCTAAAACAGCTTACCGCCCATCTATAAACTAACTTTCTAATCATTTATAAAACTTAGCTCTGTACCAAAAAAAAAAAAAAAAAAAAACTTAGCTCAAGCGGCATGACCGGTCAATGATACCCCCCTTCGCCTCAATAACTTGCTATGATCCCAAGTCGTTGTTGAGAGGAAGCATGCATCTTGCAATGTAAAGTCTTTGTCTTTTCTTTTTTTAATTTCCAAAAAAAAAAAAACTATGCATTGCAATTAATTAAAGTCACATCCCATAATGTTTGAGGAAGCATTATTGTACATAGACAAAAACACTAATTGTTAAAAACAGCAGGCATAGACGTGTGACTCAAATCCAATATGATCTTTATTCGGGTGAATTTCATCACATTATAAAAAGTCAAGAAATTTATCGCGTTATACATTTGATAATGAGTGTCGGAATATACATTACAATCAATTTCATTTTGCAATTTAAGTCGCATTCCACGATGTTTGAGGAAACATGTAATGTCCTCAGACAAATACTAAAATATCCTAGTAATTGTTAAAAGAGTTTTATAAGAGTTATGTTGTAGAAAAAGTAATTGTGTTATGTTATAGATATTCATTTTGCGTGCCGTAATTTTTTATTTTTTTTTAAACATGCGGGTCCCACAAATTGTTGTGTGTGTAGAAAAGTTTTTGTGGTCATGTTAAATGATAGATGATAAACCTTGTTGAAATCAACATTAATAGAAGTTCAGTTCCCGAAATCATGAGATTTGACTCAAGTGTGACATGAGCTTTTTATGCGGGTGAATTTTTTCTATATTGCAGGATTTTATATTTTACTATTATTAAGTATTTGTGATTAAAGTCATGTTAATTAGACACTAAAGCCTTAATCTCACACTCAGGATATAAAAATATCTTGTGGCAGGAAAGAAAAAAAATAGAACTCTCGCAAATCTATTCAAGATTTGAAAAAGTAGATAAAAAATGTCACTATTATATTTGATGTCATGGGTTAAAGTTTTGTCATGTGACACCATGTAAAAGAATTTTGCAGCACACAAAAAAATATCACATCACTCCATTTTCATTTTTCTTTTTTTTTTAATCAACTATAGACCCCACCATTGATTGTGTGTGATGGAAAAAAGTTTTACCCTACCATTTATTGTGTGTGCCGAAAAAAGTTTTATTTTGCCGTAAAACAATAAAACTTAAACCCTTGACTGGTCATACTTAATGTAGTTTGTAAGAATTTATAAATAAAAATTTATAAATATAACTTTTCCTATATACATATATGATCGTAGTTAACTTTTTATGCATTTGTCTTTGCATAATATAAAATTTCCTCGATAATGTATAAAAATAAAATAAAAATTCCTCGATACGTACCAATCCCCTTCCTGCTCCTCCCCCCCCAAAAAAAAAGATAAAAATATAAATTATTAAAATACCCTAAAAATGTTTTTCGATTAAATAATTACAAATTTGATTTTCAATCTAAATCTTGCAAGTTTTAATGATAAAAACACTTGAATAAATTGTCTTACGATAATTTTGCTAGTAAAGTTATAAAAATAATGAGTATGCAATTTCAAATCACATTATCTCTTCCTCATACACTTTTTCCTGCCCCCTCCTCCGAGCTTTTGCAAGCTATCTCTTTGGTGGGTCTTCTGTTAAATGAAAAGAAGAATATTTAAGTAAAATCGTAATTTAATGAGATAGTTTATATTTATTATCTCTCTTTTTTATTATCCCTTTCTACTAAATTTTAACCTTTAATTTTCGTCGATCTATGGTTATAAATTATTAAAAATTAATAATTAATTAATAAATATGACCCAATAAATTATAACCATTAAATTAACGAAAATTAACGATTAAGATTTCATAGTAAGAGATAGGAAAAAAAAAAGAGGTAGTAAATATAACCTCCTCTAATTTAACAACCAAAAACATTAATACCATAATTTTATTACATTTATGAATATTTCATTGGTGGTTTATTTTTATTTTATTTATATTTAATATTAACATAAGATTAATGGCAAAGTAAAATATTTTGTGTAAAGGGAGAATGGATACGCACAACTAGGGTGAAATTGGGCAAGGCCGGTCTACGGGGATCTATGGCTTAACCTACGTCAGGCCAAATCTGACCCAGTATATTTCGTAAAATAGGCCGGGCTTGGACCTTGAAAAAATTTGTTTAATAAATGAACCGTAGGCCCATTTTCACAAAGTCTAACCTTTAAGCTTACAAGCCGACCTATATTGTACTATTTATTTTAAATAAAATAAAATAGAATAAGTATGCCTTGAAGAAAAAACAAAAGATATAAATTTAATCAATTGCAATTATTTATAACTTGATTATATTCGATTATTATTTAATATAATTTGACTTTATTTCCTATGTAGGAGGAACCAACATCTCAGCGTGTAAAATTGTGTAATGAATATATTAAAAGATTTTTGAAAGAGGTTATACTTACTACAAGCATCATGATATGTTTGTTGGATTCATATAGTTATTTTAATTTACGTAGTAATAATGTGTTTGTTGGATTCATGTAGTTATTTTAATTTACGTAGTAATGATGTGTTTGTTGGATTCATGCAGTGATTTTAATTTACATAGTATGGATTTATTTGTTGGATCTCATGAAGTATATGTTATTTAATTTTAGTTTGAGAATTTTGCTTTTGAAAGTGACTTAAATGCATATTATGATGAGTTTTATTGTGATTCATGATTATGTTTGTTAAGTTGTGATTTTTGGTTTAGCAACAAAATTTGAGTATTTTGTGAAGTTGATTTATGGTTCTGCTTGAAAGTTAAAAATTAACAAGCTAACGGATTAGGTCCGACCATTTGTTTTTTATAAACGGGGCAAATCAGACTAACAATTAGACTCGTACTAGGATTGGGTTAGACCAAATTGAATTTTTTTGATATAGACTTAAACTTTTTGAGGCAAAATTTGGCTCAATCCAACTTACTTTCACCCCTAGGTACAACTCTATCACAATGAGTGTGTAATGAGAGCTCATATTGATGGGCTTATAAAAAAGAATATTTTATACCTTACTTTTTTTAGAATGACTTTTTTTTTAAAGTTAAAAATTATTTTATGTGTGGATGAAATACATAAAAAATACTTTTAAATAAAAAAGTTATTTGATGCTAAAATTAATAAGCACTTTTTATTAAAACAGAAAAACACTTTTTATACATAAGATTATTTAAAAAAAAGAAATATGTGAATGATAGTAGTGGTAATATCGAGGTGAAGTACTAGGAGCGAAATTGAGATAAAATTGTACTTTTAAAAATTTATTTAACTTCTTTGGCTTGTACTTTTTTGAGAAGTAAGGAATCATGACTTCTAAAATAAACATTGTTTTAACATTTTTTTACTACTGCTTTTTGTAAAAGTTCCTATCCAAACGCATAAAATGACCTACAATTTTTTATTTTATTTTATTAAATTTCATTAAAGAAAAAAGCCCATCCAAATTAATTTTGAAAAACTTTTCAAATTTTCTTTCTTTTCTAAGGAATAATAATGACGAATGTTATATCTCAATTACACTTTGCGAGAAATATGTTTGACACTTTTAATTGAATATTATTTTCAAAATACTTTAATTATAAAGTTTTCTTAAAGCAAAATAAGAAATTCAAATATACACAAACCATGTAATGTGGATAATTAAACAAAAAATTGTAACTACAGATATTTAATTTAATCAAACCATGTAATGTGGATAATTAGTTTCTCTCATTGTATATTAAGGATAGAGGTATAAATCGGTTAGGTTTTGATCTAAATATATTAAACTTATATAAAATATTTGTAGTTTGGTCTGACATATTAACCTAATGTAAACTAAATTATAAATTTAATCTGACATACGTTTAAAAATCAAAAGATCTCATGTACGTATTGTATTCCTAACCGACTTGAATTGGACTGGTCATCGATAAAAGGTAGATAAAATTTAAAAAAAAAATCAAAAGAGAAAATAATTGATTTTAAGTTTAAAAAATAGAGAAAATTATTAAAATTATTATTTTATTACTTAAAATTATTTAAAAAATATTTGATTTTATTTTATTTAAAATGAATGATATAATATAGATTTGTGGCTTATCAGCAAAACTTTGTAAAAGTAGGATTGTAATCTAATTTCAAAATAAACCTATTTCTAGAGAGCATCTAATGTGTGCCGGGACTACCATTTTTTAGGTGGGTTCTTAGTGTAAATAGGAGGGTAAAATTGAAAAAAAAAGAAAATAATTGGGGTAAAAGAGGAAAGGAAAAATTAGTGTGAGAGGGAGTACTAAAAGATTCAATAGTCCTGGACCATATTAAATATTTCCCTAATTTTAATTTTTAATACTTGTGTCTGTTTTATTTTACTAATAAATCTCATTTGACGTAGGCAACAAAGAAGCACATGATAAAGACATATCTTTACACCCTCATTAGGTACATATAGCTAGGGGTCCGTATGTTAATGAGCTGTTTCGATCTCTTGAATATTCTTCCATGTTGTAGAATCATCCCTTTTGCCAAGTTGTTGCAAACCTTGAGCTTTGGTTTTCCCAAAGGATATCGACTTACTTGTAGAATTGTCCTCTTGATCCAGTGATCCTGCTTCTATTCCTATCCATGATGCTAAGTGAAAATGGGAGATCCAATTCTACATAATTTAATTAATGAAAAAAATCAAAATAAATAGAAAAGATCAGATAAAGGAGAAATATTCTAATAATAAACTACAATCTTGTCCAACAATATAATATTTTTTTTGGTAAATAACAATATAAAATTTTAAAATTACACAATTTTACTCAACAAGCAACAACATATAATTTTAAAAAATTGAGTACTTTTAAAACAGAAATTAAACAAAATAGGTCGAATATAACTTCTTCTTCTTTTTAGTAAGCAAATATAACTTTTTTTACATATATATTACTTAAAGCGTCAGGATCATTTACATCAGTGTAAGTTACACTCTCCATCTTGACCATTGATCCCAATTATATCTAAGAACTCTAATTTTTTAATAATGTAAGCCATTGGATATAAGTGGATTAATGATCAAGATTGAGTGTAAGACTTTAACTCTTATACCGGTGTAAGAATATCCTATCCAAAGAAAAGAATAACATGAGAAAGGAGTTAGGTATATATATTTATATATTATGGTCCAAAGAAAAGAATAACATGAGAAAGGAGTTAGGTATAAATATTTATATATTATGGTTATGTTTATCTCATTTTACATGAGATAAATAATTTTCCTACATACACAAAAAGGGGTTGGGTCCCACCACTCTTTTCTCTCTCTCCTCTTACATGTGGGTCTCACTTATACTTTTATTTCTTCAACATGTGATAATTTTTTCCTATAACATAAGAAAAAAATATCTCATATATTATTATTATTTTGAAAAGAAAAATTGCGAGGAAAGCAAATTCAAAATATTTGAAGGGGGCAAAACCCTCGTAGCTCCGCGCCTGTCTGCGAATATCCGGTAAGACGGAGGATTTTGGCATCTTTTGGTCCCATTAATGTTTTCTATCTTTGTTACAATTTTATAATGGAGTATGGACTGTTTTGTCATGTTAATAATTGAATAAAATATGGAATTTTTTTATATTTTTAATGTTACAGTTTTGTGTTAATTTTAAGTGAAACACCGTGTTTTAATGCATATTTATTAATTTCTTACATTTTTTTTCATAATATTCTTTTTTTATCTCTCCTAAAAAACCAATAAACATATGTTAAAGCATGGTCGTTTTATTTAAAATGACATAAAATTGTATCATTTAAAATGATAAATATTTTTGCATAAATTATTATGTATATTGATAAAAATATTAATCATTTTAAAGGATACAACTTTGTATCATTTTAAGTGAAATAACCATATTTGTGAATATTTGATGATTCTTCACATTCCCTCTCCTCCATAAAATTAAAAGAAAAGAGAAAGAGAATATTCTCAAGGATAAAGAATATAAAAAATTGCTAAATATGCACCAAAATACAATCATTTTACTTAAAATAACACAAAGTAGTGTTGTTTAGATTGACAAACTCTTTTTCCATTTATATTATATTTTATCGATTAGAACTCATTTTAAGGAAAATAGTGTTGGGATGAGAATACAAGTGTGAGTAGTGAAGTCTCGTATTAGTTAAAAATGTGCTAAGTGAGGACCATATAATTGAAAGAACTCATAAACTAAATGTTTTAAGGTTTTAGTTTAAAATATGTTCAAACTCACTCATGATAGAGCATCCATAGCTTAGCTCATTTGATGGTAGATCTCCCCTATGACCCAACGATGATATTAGAGCTAATGGTTGATGAGTCTGTCTAGGGGTGTAAATGGTGTTAGAAAATAATATAAACCATTAAAAATATCTTCACCCAACACATTAAGGTAGGTTTTATGTTAAAATAGTTCTTTAACTGGTATCAAGACTTGCAGTGACCTCAAAGTCACGATTTCGATCCTCGCATCGCCACTTCTAGTGGAATTAAATAAGCATAAGCTAAATCAAATTTTGGGTCTGTGCAATATTCACATTTCAAGCCCAAAGGGCTATTGCGTGAGAGAGTGTGTTAGAAAATAATATAAACCATTAAAAAGGTCTTCACTTAACACCTTAAGGTTTTGGCTTGAAATGATTTCTTACAAATGCGTCAGGCTTTAGCCTTAATGGGCGAAGCCTATGTAAAACATTTAGAGTCTACACTAGCCTATTAAAGTCTTGATTTATAAGTATGATCTAGTCTATTGAAAAAAAAAAAAAACTCAACGTGAAACTAAACTAAAATCGAAAAATTTCTTATTCATTAAACAATGTTTCATCCAAATCATCCATAAATAATGTTCATAAACACCATAAAAATCAGTTATTTTTAGGAGCTATTTAATTGCTCTTCCAGTGTTCATAGATATAATTTGGGAGCATCGCATGTACTGTAACAGGACATCCTGCAACAGCAGGACATCCTGCAACAGCAGGACATCCTGCAACTCATTTTTAACTATGTACTCACGAAAGTACATAGTTGAAATATTAAAGTTACTGTTTTTAATTATGTATTTCCAGGAGTAAATAGTTAAAAAATGGTTGCAGGAATGAACAGTGTCATTTCTGCAACATGATTCTTATATTCTCCATATAATTTTATTAACAAATTTAAAGGCTAGCATGTAGGTTTTTGTGTAAAAAAAATTGAAGTGAGCCTATGGCCTATTTATTAAATGAATTTTTCTAAAAGTCTAAACCTGCTATATTTTCTAAATAGATTGGGGCAGGGCAGGTCATGCCTAGGGTATGCCAAGCTGTAGGCTCTTGATAGGTCATCTAACCCATTTATACTCTTAGATCTATGTGTACCGAGTATTTGGAGATGATGGTGGTTAGTATTTGGGTTTTTCAGTCTTCCAAACCCATGATAATGAAGGTAACGCAAGGTCTTAATAGGTGGAGTCAAGCCTTGACATAACCCCATGAATACTCGAAGAAGCCTCTCCTTGAAGGGGAGCAAATGTGGGCTTAAGACTCACACTTAAGGGAGAGAATGTCGGGATGAGGATCAAAGTGTGAGTAGTGAAGCATAGGGGTGTGCATGGAGCAGTTCATAACCGGTTTTAACAAAAATTGAATCGAACCGAACCAATTTTCTTCTTTTAAAACCGGTTTTTAATTTTCTAAACCAGTTTGAAACCGATTCCAAAATCGGTTTATGGTTTATAACCGATTTTGATTTAAAACCGTTTTAAACCGGTTATCATTCAAAATCGGTTTTAAATCAAAACTGGTTATGAACCATACACCGGTTATCAAGTTCAAAACTGGTTTTTTAACAAATTCAAAATCTATTTTTGACGGATTGTGTTATTTTATAAGTAGTCGTTTGTTTCTCCCGGTTATAGGTAGTTGACCAAGTATTTCTTGCAAGAATCTTCATTATTTTGGAACTCTCGAGATGAAATGACTCTTATAGAAATTATTTCACGTTGTTTTGAGAGTGATTGATAAAAGAACAGTTGAATTATTTTAAAATTATAAAAAAATTGCTCTTTGTTCTCTCAAGATTTATGTTACTAAGAGTTTCATTTGAACTGATGAAGGAAGGTATGGGCAGGGGTGTTCAAAATGTCTAAAAGAACTAAACAATCTATAACCAAGATGCTCTACATTTTAAAAACCAGTTATTTTTAAAAATCGGTTTCATATGAAACTTTATTTTATTTTTATAAACTGATTATTTACCAAATCATAAAAATAATTAATTATCCATAACCAAACTACTCTATAATTAAAGAACAAATAAGTAAATCCATTTTGACTTGTCCTTTTAACGGCACTCGCATAGACGTTAAGCTAATTGATTAATTTCGTTGCCTTTTCGTTATGATTTTTTAACTTGATCTTTGTCATTTCAAAGCTTTCGCCTTGTCAAGTTATGAGTTTTCCCGGAGACCTGTATGTGGTTATTTTTTTTTTTTTAGGAAAAAAGTTGTTACGTTACATAAGAAGTGTTTTCTTAGGGTGTGACCTTTCGATTTATGTGTATTTTTTTTAAATAAATATTTTCTACTTTAGCTGTTTAACTTTTTTTTGCTAGTTTATTGTTTGAAAGTTTGAGTCAATTGACTAATATAATATGTATGATAAAAGATATACTTATTTGTTCTTTAATTGTAAAGTAGTTTGGTTATGGATAACCAATTATTTTTATGATTTGGTAAATAACCAGTTTATAAAATAAAATGCAGTTTCATATGAAAATCGATTTTTAAAAATAATCGATTTTTAAAATGTGGAGCAGTTTGGTTATGGATCGGTTTGGTTCTTTTGGACATTTTGAACGCCCCTAGTGAAGCCCCATTTTGGTTATATTGAGAACCATATAACTGGAAAGATTTATACACCCAGTACCTGAAGGTTTTGGACTGAGATGTAGTTAGGGGTGAAAGTGGGCTGGGGCCAAGCTTTGCCCCGAAAAGCCCAAGTCTACATCAAAAAATTTTAATTTGGCCTAGCCCAAACCTAGTATGGGTCTAACTGTTAGCCTGACTTGACCCGTTTATAAAAGAATAAATGGTCTGACTTGGCCCGTTAGCCTGTTAATTTTTAACTTTTAAGCAGAGCAATGAATCAACTTTACAAAGTACTCAAATTCTGTTGCTACACCAAAAATTATAATTTCAACGTCCAAACAGAATCATGAATCATAGCAAAACTCATACAATATGCATTTAAGTCATTTTCAAAAGCAAAATGCTCAAACTAAATAACATATATTTCATCAGATCCAACAAACAAATTCATACTATGTAAATTAAAATAATTACATGAATCCAACAAACACATCATGGTACTTGTAGTAAGTATAACCTCTCAAAAAAATCTTTTAATATATTTTTATACACAATCTAACATGTTAAGATGTCGGTTCCTCCTATATATAAGAAATAAAGTAAGATTTCTATTAAAATATAATCTAATATAATTAAGTTATAAATAATTGCAATTGATTATATTTATATCTTTTATTTTTTCTTCAAAAGATACTTACTCTATTTTATTTTATTTAAAATAAATAGTACAATATAGGCCGACATGTAAGCTTATAGGCTCGGCCTTTTGAAAGTGGACCTACGACCTTTTTATTAAACATGTTTTTTTATGGCCCAAGCCCGGCCTATTATATAAATATATACTAGGTCAGGTCTGACATGATATAGACCGAGCCATAAATTCCTGGAAGCCATGCCGACCCAGTTTCACCTTTAGATGTAGTATGTGAGCTCATTTATAATATAGTGTCCGTAGCTTAATTCATTTGATGGTAAATCCCGTGGCATAATCTCCCTCCTTAACCAAATATTCTTAAAAACCAATCGATCCAATCACATTTATTTCTGACCAAATTATAAATAATCAAAAGATTCGTATAATAAAAAGATGAAATAGAATCTACCTTTATATACCTAATTTTAGGAAAGATATCTTCTTATATCTCATTTAATAATCAGATTATGTAAAAAAAATCTTAATCAATTATAAACATTAATTGTTATCCTAATACACACCACCTTTGATTTATTTAGTAGCGGAATGTATTTCTCATTTGATATGAGATAAATTATCTCATGCAACACATAAAAAAGTAAATAAAATTTATTAAAGAAAAGCGAGAAAAATAAGTTTCACTTACTTTTTTATGTTACATAAAATAATTTGTCCCATGCAAAAAACACATTTCCCAATTTATTAGCGGCTAAATCATCTTATATGACATAAGATATGACATAAGAGAATCATTCCCAATTTTATAAATTGTAAATTGAATTTAATAAGCCCGCTTTTCGGTGCACCGATTAATTGAAATAAAAAAATAAGCCAAATGGTAAAATATGATTCTAATGTACACTCGCATGTGAGTCAGGAACCAGAACACAAGAAAATGCAGCAGGTGCATGTGGATTGTCTTTGTTCTTATGTGTTAAAAAAAGAAATAAAACAAAGCCACATAAAGCTAGAGGCGCGCAGGTCCAATAAAGACAAATGATCCTTGGGATTGACCAACTTAGTTTATTTTTTTACTTCATTTGGGACTAGCTTTTGCCTTTAACCTCCACTCTTGGACCATTTGATTCTATAACTGCCACACCTCAAAATTTCTAACCAAACTATAATGCATGTGATATCAAATGTATCTTAACAGACGGCCATGTGACATCAAATCTATCTTAACAAACTAAACAGTTGAATTATTGTTTAAAAACAAAAATATTGTATAATAGAGTCGAATATTTAATTACCGAACACGTGAATCAATGAATACATGATTTTTTTTTTAGTTTAATTAAGGTTTCAAATTTGAGCACGTAGTTGCATTAAAATTTTGATAAAGAAAGCTCTAGCATTTTTATCCGGCTTAAATTTAATTAGTCGAGTAATTGATAAATTGATGAAGTTTTTTTTTTAAAGTTGAATGTTGAATTAATATGTCAAAAATAATTGATTAAAATATATTAAGTTAATATAGAACTGTGTTTACGAAAAAAAATAGAATTGTGAGCTTATGGTTTAGGGTAATAGTTTTCTCGTGTAGTGGGTTAAAACTATTAACTCCAATAAATTCATTTGTGCAGATGAGGTCCATGTCAGGGAGAGAAAGAAAAAAATAAAATAAAATAAAGTGAAATTAATCTTGAATTTATGTGTGCAGGAGATAATTTCTTTCTTATATAATATGAAAATAATAAAGCCGGTATATATATTATATATATATAGTTAATGTAAAAATTTAGTAAATAAGAAGATATCTATCTTAACACAGTAACTAAGATATGGATGTGTTTATGAGATCAAGGAAAAAAGATATGGTTTTGTTTAACATAGTTAATGAAAAGATAAATGGTGAGAGATGTAACCTAAGTAAGGGATAATGTAAAATAAACACAAGATCAACGTAATCTCAGGAAGTAGGGTCTGTAGAATCATAAGGGATGGCCTTTCGTTTTCAAGGTTTGAGGAGGTTGGACATTGGCATCAGCAGCAAAAGCCAATAGCAAGCATGGTCTTGGTGGGGCCCAATTGCTGTGTGTGTCTCTTTCTTTCAGGTAATTGCCAATTAGGTTTGCCAAGTGTTGCTAATATACCCGCTTTTTTTATTTTTATTTTTGGTAAAGGCTGATATACACACTTTATTAAAAACTCTCATTTGTCTCGTGTGAATGAATGACCCTAATATGGAAGAACATCACCTTTATATCTTTTTGATTCTACGGTGTTGAAATTACTTATGCGGAACCAACCAATAAAAGTTGAGAGAGAATCTGATGCAAACCCGAAAAATGGTTTCAAAAGTTTATTCAAAATTTAATGGTGCCGTGTGTCTATAATATATATATATATATATAGAGAGAGTCACAATTGTCATGATTTTTTACGTTTAATAAAAAAATTAATCAAGATTAATACACATGCAAAGATACATGTAAGCAGCTGTAGTTAGCTAAGATTTATGGAAGCTTTGATTACTTATTTAGTAATAATTAATAATAACAATGACTTCATACCAATTAAAATCACATATTTATCATCACTCACATGAATCAATGTAAGAGGTTGTTTCAATATACTTAAGAGTTTTGCAATTATGTCAAAAAATTTATAGAGAATAATTTTTTTGGTGGAAAGATAATTTTACTGCTTATGGATCTTACTCGACTCGAATCAAATTAATTAAATATTTGAAAGAGAAATTTAAAAAATAAAAAATAAAAATCACACTTTGTATGCTAAAGAGTTGTAGTTAGAGTAATACAAGGGATTGATTACCAAAAAGTAATACAAAGAATTAGATTCTGTACATATTGTTCTTTTATTTTTTATCAACAGTATACATGATATTTTTTAAAGAAGAAAAATACATGCATGCCAACACTCGTATAGTGTAATTCTTACAGTAAAGAACAAACTTAGTAGATGAGTGAATAAAGTTAAACTAAATGTGAGAATTTGGATTGGGGTAAAGGACAGAAAAATAGCCTAAAATTAAGTAATAAGGCCGAGATTAAAGTTAGAGATGTTCAAAATAACCAAAAAAAAAAAAAATTAACAGAATTGAACCGAATCGCCCTTAAAATAATCTGTTTTTAAAAATTAGTTCATGAACTGAATAAGTTTTTAAATAACCAATTCTTGAACCGAACCGGTTTTTAAAACCAATTTAAGAATCGAACCGTTTCCGAACCGAACCGAACCATTTTCAAACCGATTGATTTTTAAATTTTAATTTTTTCCTTTTTAAAGTAGGGTCGACCCGAACCGTTTCCAATCAAATTGAACCACTTCAGAACCAAACCAGTTTTAAACCAATTCAAACCAAACCATTTAAACCAATTTGATTTGGTTTTTTTAAAAATTCGGTTCAGTTTTACCATGCACATCCCTAATTAAAGTTGAGCTAAATAAAAGTAAATGCGTAAAAAATAATTTCCACTTGATGAAATAAAAAATTCGAACAGACTTGAATAAAAAAAAAGGCTGATTTGAGCAGCCGGTAGTTACACTCAAGTCAAATAAGCAACATTGAACAAACAAGGATGTGAGATGATCTAGAAACAGAGCAATGAGACTCTTCAAAATTACACTCACATATATTATATATATATATATATATATATATAGGATTTAATGTTTCTATAGTAAATGCAAATAAGATATTTACATCACTCCCATAACAACGTTGTTTTAGATGAAAAGATTAAAAAAAACTATAAGGATAAATACTATTATAATCTTGAAATAAATTATAATTATAAAAATATTTCGATTTCCGTCCTAAAATTATCTCATTTTAGGCTCAATGCAGATAAGAAAAAATAAACTCCTCTCTCTCTCTATATATATATATATATATATATATATATATATATAAATATATATATATATATATATTGAAATAAGGCCAAAAATTTTACTTCTCATTTCAGTTTTTGACTTTCATTTATCTAATATTTATAATTTATTAAATTATATCAATTAACTAAGGATTTTATAAGAGTTATGTTGTAGGAAAAGTGATTGTATTATGTTATAGAGATTCGTTTTGCGTGTCAGAATTTATTTTTTTTGATGCGGGCCCCACAAAATGTTGTGTGTAGGAAAGTTTTTGTGATCATGTTAAATGATAGATGATAAACTTATTAATTAATTCTAAATAAATTAAAATAGTTAAATAGATTAAGATCAACCATTGAAATGAGCACTAAATTTTTTTAATTTTATATTAAAGTCAAAAGACCCCTTATATACATATATATATCAGAAAAATATTTGTCAATTTAAAGGACATAATTTTACATAATTTTAGATAAAATGATGTCATTTTGATGCATAATTGATATTTTTTACATTCTTTTTTCTCCGTAAAATTAGGAATAGAGAGAAAGTTGAGGAGAGAGAAAGTAAAAAATCACCAATTATTCATAAAAATAATATCGATTTATCTAAAATGACACAGAGTAGTGTTCTTTAAAATGACAAATGTTTTTCCCTACACACACATATATACAATGGCGTATGCGCGTAGCCACATGCAAACCAGCAGGTGCCTTGGCACCTGCTTGGTTTTTTTTTTACTTATTATATATATGGAAAAAATAAATCTTATGTTGTAGGAGAATTCTAACCTCATGTCATAGATATATCAAGTGTGGGTCCCACCTATTTAAATAAAACAAAAAATAAAAAAATGAGTAACACACCTTTTTATGGTAAGTGTAGGAAGGGTTTGTTTTCTCATGCAACATAAGAAAAACAAACTCCTATATATATATATATATTATATAATTAATTAAGATAAAAGTTATAATTTGGCACCACCTAAATAAAAAATCAAATACTCAATATAAAGTAACAACAAATCTTCTAAGTGCAAACAAATAATAAGGAACATGTATAATATGGTTATTTTTGTGTTTTACCTTTTTTTTATCTTGTATATTTTAATCAGTTATGTTATTTATTATTACTCTTATTATTTTTAAAAAGAAAGAATTCTAAACTTAATCACAAAAATAATTAGTTGATCTATTTCAAAATTTGAGCTCAACTAAATCAAATAAACCCATTTAAAAGTAGGGAAAATGATTTGTCCTTTTAAAGGACACAAGGTTGTATCTTTTTAGTTTTAGACACTATATCTTACCGGTAAAACATAGTTATAATATAAAAAATTGTTTTTTTTTTCTATTTTCTCCGTCACTTCAGCTTACGTGAAGAGAGAACAAAATAACTTTTCATGTTATAACTGCGCCTTATCGGTAAGACATGGTGTTAAAAATTAAAAAGACACAATTTGTGTCCTTTAAAAGGACAAACACTTGAACCTTGAAAGTAACAATCATGAAACCAAATGAATAGTAGGACTACAATTACGGAATATGAAGGTCCATTGAACTATTTGTGTTTTGGGTTATTGCACACACAAAGAATAGGCAAAAACTTAATTCTCAAATGTGAGAATTTTTCATCGTGCTTATGGCTGCTCTCTAACGTGAGATATTGAAAATTTAAGGAATAGAGATAACGAAAGAGGAGACGAAGGACGATGCTTATTATACATATAATTATTATATTTGTGTGTTTTTATATCCTTAAGATAATTTTGGTTCATTACTTATTATGTTGTGTGATAAAAGTGAAATTCTTATGTTTGAAATGTTTACCGAAAAGAAAAGATTTTAATTTCAAATAAATGACAACCATTACATTGACGAAAATCAAAAGTTAAGATAATGTAGCAAGACTTCTTAAGTCTTACACTTATATATATATATATATAGGGCCAGATCAGTGTCCATTATATATATATATATATATTTAAGTGGGATCAATCGTCAAGATTAAAAGTGTAAGATCTCATATATATATATATATATATGTATATATGTATATATATGTATATATATATATATATGTATATATATATATATATATATATATATATATATATGTATATATATATATATATATATATATATATATGTATATATATATGTATATGTATATATATATGTATATATATATATATATTTATATGTATATATATATGTATATATATATATATATATGTATATGTATATATATATATGTATATGTATATAGATATATATATATATATATATATATATATATATATATATATATATATATATATATATATGCACGCGCGCACACACACACGAAAATGGATCTTTAATTTTGGTGTAAGACTTAGAAGTATTACTCTCAATCTCAACCGTTGATTTCCGTGAATCAAACAATTATAGTTTATTGAATTATATCAATTTAATCAAATAAATGACAACCACTACATTGACGAAAATCAAAAGTTAAGATAGAGAGCAAGACTTCTAAGTCTTACACTGAAATTAAAAGATCTCCATCATATATATATATATATATAGGGGCATGATATTTTTACACCGGTGTAAGAATAATAAGTCTTACACCAAATTTTAATCATTGATTTTCTGCATCTAAGGTTAAGATTTATTAGGTGTCACTCATTAATTAATTTTTAATTCCCAATAAATCTCAACCGTTGGATGCACGGAAATCAACGGTTAAGATTTGATGTAAGACTTATTATTCTTACACCGGTGTAAGTTGATCCTATCCCATATAGATTCCCTTTCTCATGCATATATGATTTTATTATAGCTTTTTCTTCAAATGATTTAAATTATATATGCCTCAAATAATTTACTCAAGTAACTTTTTATTTATTAATATTAGAAATATAGTAAATTATACATTACGTATTTTTTATTTGTATTTCACACAATAAAAAGGCAACATGGTTTCATAAATCTCTCATTTTGTGTAAGGTGACACAAGTATTTTTAATAGGGAAGGAACACATTATAAAAGATTATCTTACTCTGCCGTCTCCAAGAGATTGATTACATGAATTGAAATATTGAATTGTGGTCTTTATGGAGGCAACACCCATATTGTGCCAAATTTCAATTCATAGTTGTTATAGTATAAGAAGTTTATAAACTTGAAACTTTAAAGTGCACATTAAAAAAATATGATATACTTTTATTTTTATTTTTAATTCCTTAAATGCGTTAAAAAATCGCCAAAATGTAATTACTTAGGTCTCCATAAGAAAAAAATTTCTCCCGCTCAAAGCAACTATCATTCAACATCCTTCTTAACATTACTCGTTGTTGATTATTGATTAGGTCAAACAGAAAAAAAAAGTCTTTTTTTTTATTTCTTTTATTTACCTAATCCCATAACTAACCATAAAAGCAGGATGATATTTTTAATTTATATATATACTTTTTAATTTATTTAATTATTACTTTTTAAATTTTTTTTTTTTTTGGATTATGGATTTTGCTTCTTTTTAAAGTTGAAAGGTGAAGCCATCTTCCATGTTCACCAGCCGCCTGTAACAAGAACAACAAGGAAGAGAGAGAGAGATAGAGAGAGAGATAGAGAGAGAGAGGAGGGTGCATTTTCATTCTTGTTAACCATAGGGCCAAACCAAAAGGCATCTTCATCTTCACCAAAGATTTACGCTTTTTTGTTTTTCCTTCTTCTCTTATAAATATATATATAATTAGTTATATAATCCCAATCTTAATCCCTTCAAGTATTGTACCATTGTTGTGGTTTGTTTGAGCCATTATAGAGCAAGCAAGAGGATATTTTTCTCACTTTGTTGTGGAGAGGCTATAAAGAGAAACCATTTGGGGGCCAGACACCTACTTACTCACTCACACATAGAGCTCTACAAAGGGGTTCCCAGAAAGAAAAAAAAAAAAAAAAGCAGAAAAAGTAAGAACCTTGTAAACCCCGTCATTGTGAACAAGGTTCCTCATTATTCTCTCCCTTGTGGGGTTGCTGAAAGTTCTCACCTTTTCTATTTTTTGTTATCTTCCCATTTTTTCTTTTTCTTCTTATGATATCTATGTAATGTAATGTAATGTGTGTCACTGCCATGTATGCATCTATCTAGCTACCTATCTATCTTATCCACACCAACCCACTTTCTGTTTTATACAAGAAATCGTCAACTACATTGTTTTTTGTACTGTTGTTGTCATCATTTTCATAGTTTTATCAGAGCAACCAAAAAGGTTTAAGTGGGTCTCAGTATAAGTACTTTAGTGGTGCTGGTGTTGGCACTATATCTGTCTTGTTTTAATAGTCCTAGTTTGTGTTATTGTTGTTGATGTTGTTGTTGTTTTCTCATAGTACTGATATCTGGGGTTTGTGTCTTTGTGCATTTTGCCTGGGACAAGAAGCAGAGGACCAATTTTAAATATCCAACGTAGGGGAAGAAAAAATCAAAGGAGAAATGAAGTACGTGTTGGTGACAGGTGGTGTTGTAAGTGGACTTGGGAAAGGAGTCACTGCTAGCAGTATTGGACTCCTCCTCAAGGCTTGTGGTCTTCGAGTTACTTCTATAAAGATTGGTATTTTTCTTCTTCTTCTTTGGGTTAATCTCAATATATTCACATTAAATATGTAAAAAGTGCATGATATTCTAGTATTGGAGGGGGTTCTAAACCTCTAATACCAGAATATGACGCACTTTTTATATTTCTATTGTTAATAGATTGATTTTATCAACAAAAATTTCCATTTAATTGATTTGCTCACTTGATAACCAACTTAACTGCTTTCCTTTATTACAAAATGGAACTCTTGTTCTTGTTGAACAAGAGGGGTTTTTCTTGTATGGTAGAATGGTTTTGAGCTGATTTATTTTTTCTTCTTTGATTTTTGGAGGATTCGTGATTCTCCTACATTGTGCTCCTTTCTCCTCCATGCTTTCTTTTTTTATATTGATGAAGAAAAGGAGCAGTTTCAATTTTGTGCTCAGTATTTCTCTTCTATCCTATAAGCAATCAAAATCTTGTCTTTCTGTTTTTTATTAAGTTATGTAAGATATTTCTATTTATCCTTTTTTTTTTTTTTTTTTTTTTTTAAAAAAAATTATCTATGATTTGCAGATCCCTACCTGAACACTGATGCTGGAACCATGTCTCCTTTTGAGCATGGGGAGGTTTTTGTCTTAGATGATGGTGGTGAGGTAAATAGTTAAGTTTTCTTCCCTGGGGATGCCAATTACTAGTTTCTTTTCAGGAATTTAATGCAAGATTGAGATTGAGATTGAGATTGAGATTGTAATTTTTTCCCCCCCTTCTTCCTTCCTTTTTCTCATTTTACTTGAAAGTACAGCTATATATGTCTTTTGTTTGTTCACTCAGGTGATTGGGCTGGTTTTAGTTATAATCACAGAGGATAACTGTAATATTTTTTCTTTGAAATTTTAGTTTGAAATTTTTATTCTTTCTTTTTCTCTGCATTGAAGGTTGATCTTGATCTTGGAAACTATGAAAGATTTTTGGACATCAAATTAACCCGCGACAATAATATCACGACTGGGAAAATATATCAGGTGAACAAACTGACTTTGAATGTTATTCTTCTTTGCTTTTGACTAGGCATATGCCTATGGTTTCTTATTGGTTTTTGTCATATGTATGTTTGTAGTCTGTTATTGAGAAGGAGAGAAGAGGAGATTATCTTGGGAAAACTGTCCAGGTCTGTTTAATCATTCTGATTTTTCCTCTTTGAACCTTTTTTTAATGGTTGCTGGTGACTTCAATTTCATTTCATCTTTGCTTTATTTGTAGGTTGTTCCACACATAACCGACGCCATCCAAGAGTGGATAGAGCGTGTAGCAAAGATACCAGTTGATGGAAAAGAAGGGCCAGCTGATGTTTGTGTCATTGAATTGGGTGGAACTATAGGTAAATTTATACTCTTAGAAAAAACTTTTATGCTAAGGTAGAACTTTAAATTTTCCGTAGTCTAACATTGAAAATCATGGGTGAGGTAGAAGCAGAAATTCAAAATGGTTTCTATTTGGCAAATGGTGAGAGGAAATGGTATTGATATTATTGGTACTGTTAAAACTCTAGAACTTTTATACTGTGAAACCTTCATTTAAATTGATTTTTCATTAATGCAGGGGATATTGAGTCTATGCCTTTTATTGAAGCACTTGGCCAATTTTCGTACCGTGTAGGTAATGCTTGTTGAGCTTCAAACCCTTTTACTTTAATAATTTGTATAAACCAATTTGGCTTTTTGGTGTGCTTCAGTGAATCAGTCTTACTAATTTTATTTTATTTTTTTTAATTTTTTTTAGGCGCTGGCAACTTCTGTTTGGTTCATGTCAGCCTGGTTCCTGTTCTCAATGTTGTCGGTGAACAGGTATACTGTAAAATATGTTATCAGTGCAACATTTATTTATATTATATTTTCTTTTTAGAAATAAATGAAATAAACTTAGTCAAGTAATACAACTATTAAATTGAAATTTTAAGTTTCTGTCAATTGGTCTGGACTATAAATAAATCAAATGGAATGTTGTTTTTGCATCATTTTTAGTGGTGTAATCAATGCTTTTTAATGTGCAGAAAACAAAGCCAACTCAGCATAGTGTTCGTCAGCTTAGAGGATTAGGTTTGACTCCTAATCTTCTTGCTTGTCGCAGTTCAAAGGTGTGTCTCTAGTCTTATTTTCTTTTTCTTATTGTTCTGTTCGTTTCATGTAATAATTATTAAAGAATCTATCTTTTACTTGTCCTTTTACCAGGAACTTGATGACAATGCTAAGGCAAAACTTGCTCAATTTTGTCATGTGCCGGTAATATGACATTAATCTTTACAACTTTGACTCCGCTTATCAAAAATGCCTTAAATATATTCTTAACACAAAGTTTTGTATCTGCAGTCATCGCACATACTTACTCTCCATGATGTTCCAAACATTTGGCACATTCCTTTGCTATTAAAAGTAAGTAATTCTTAGTATTTTGGAAACTCCTATCTGTGGTTGTCTTCCTGGAATTGAGGAACCTTGTTTATGAAGTTTACTTTGTTAACTTCATGATTTGATGAACTGTAATTTTTTGTGGAAAGTTGAATTGCATGCTTTTCCATTAAGTGGTTTAATTAATATAAGATCCTGAATTTTTTCTTTTGAATTTATTTTCTGTAACAAATAGGACCAGAAGGCGCATGAGGCAATCCTGAAAGCATTAAACCTGCTAGGGTTTGTTTGATAAACTCATTCTTTTATTTGGTGTATAACCCTGTCCCTTTCCCTAGAAAAAAATCCTCATCTGCTATGTTTGATGTTGAGAGAATGGATTGTTAGTTAGATCCGGTGTTTCTGTCTTTCAACTAATGGTCCTATTATTTGCAGTGTTGCTACAGAGCCTAATTTGAAGGAGTGGATAACGAGGACAAAAGTTGCCGACAAATGTCATGAAACTGTTGAGTCTCAAACATCTCAAATATATTATCTAAAGGGAAAAAAAAATCAAGATATGAATAGATATTGATTTCTGTGAATAGTGACAAGTGTTGGGCTTACAACTATTTTGCGCTTCACAGGTTAGAATTGCAATGGTGGGAAAATACACTGGTCTTTCAGATGCATATCTTTCTGTTGTGAAGGTAACTTACTCTAAAAATAGTAATATATAAAAGTTTCCATTTACTTTTGGCATTGTTTGCAACTTGCATTTTTAATATCTAAATTTGTTAAAAGAGGCATACTGAAATTGAACTCCGTGCTTTAAGATATTATTAAACTGAACTCCAGTGTACCATAACCTAAGAAACTGGGTTTTTTGTGCAGGCACTTTTGCATGCTTCTGTTGCTCGCAATCGCAAACTTATTGTGGACTGGGTTCCAGCAGGGGATCTTGAAGATGTTACTTATAAAGAGGTGATTACTGATCTTTCTGTTGAATTGTACATGTTAGTTAACTTTTGGTTTTCCCTTATGCCAACCCTCTGATGATTAATGTACTACTGCAGGATCCTGATGCATATAAAACTGCTTGGAGTCTTTTGAAGGTTTTCCTACTATTTGGACTGAATTTCTTTCTTCAAATTTCCTATTATATTGCTAATGTATATTTGGTTGTGTTTAAATGTGAGATTATTTAGTGGCTTTCCCTAAATGGACTTATGTTGCAGGGTGCTAATGGGGTTCTAGTTCCAGGAGGTTTTGGTGATAGAGGAGTGCAAGGAAAAATCCTTGCTGCTAAGTATGCTCGAGAAAATAATGTTCCATTTCTTGGCATTTGCTTGGGTATGCAGATTGCTGTCATTGAGTTTGCACGATCTATTCTGGGTCTGCATGATGCCACTAGCACAGAATTTGATCCTGAAGCCAAGAACCCTTGTGTCATATTTATGCCAGAAGTATATTATCCTATACTCCTGTACGGCATGAGTTGATTATATTGTTCCTTTTGAGAAGCTACTTAAACTGGTTTGTATTCTTTTGTTAGGGTTCAAAGACTCATATGGGGGGAACTATGCGTCTTGGTTCAAGGAGAACTTACTTTCAAGTTGCTGAATGCAAATCTGCAAAGTTGTAAGAATTAAGAACCAAACTCAAGCTTACTTACATATATATGCGCATGCCATCATCTCCTAAGGGCGCATCGATAATTTTGCTAATTGTGCTTCTGTACTTGGATTAATATTCTTATTCTTTAAGCCAAAAAAGTAAAATCATTATCACATGCATGATAAAAGATTAATTCAAAATGTTAACTTGTTGATCTCCATCATACATTGATATTGATATGATACTATCATTTGGAATTCTTCATAGGTATGGTAATGCTAGCTTTGTTGATGAGCGACATCGGCATAGATACGAGGTAAATTGTGTTTGATATGCAGAAACTTTCTTCATGGGTAAAGATACAACTATAGTTGCTAAGAGTAATTGTAATGCTGTACAGGTTAATCCTGACATGATATTACAGCTAGAGAGTGCTGGTCTATCTTTTGTTGGCAAAGATGAAACTGGGAGGCGCATGGAGGTGTGTATTTACGTGAAACCGTAATAGCTTGCATCTTAAGATTTATGCAAATAAGTAATTATAATTTTGGTAATTATTTGCATGAGTGCAGATAGTTGAACTGCCTAGCCATCCTTTTTTTGTTGGCGTTCAGTTTCACCCTGAGTTCAAGTCCAGACCAGGGAAACCTTCTCCACTCTTCTCAGGTATTTTCTCTGGAGAGTCATTGCTCATATTTTTTGAAATTCATTTATTGATGTTGTCATTGCAATATGGAATCTTATGGTTATAATTGATTAACCTTTTCATGTGGAATGAATTATTAATTATATTTTTGTCCTTCAAATTTGTCATTGAGGTACCTGTTGGTTTTCGTCACATGTCTATTATTGATGAAACCTAATTAGGGTTGAGCTGTACATGGAATTTGATGCATTGACTGAGACTGTTTCTATCCCTCCGCTGTCAAAATTATCTTGTGGGGCTAAACATGTATCTGTATGTTTAACTTTGAAGTTCCAAGCTTAGTTGAAATGTGTATGTATTAGTTCTTTCAATCTTGGATAGCAAAGTCTCTCATCTATTATGAGGAAAACATAGTCAATTTTAGTTAATTAATACTGCGTATGCATAAGTGGTCAAGTCTGGAGTAGGGTTTGAATTTAGGAAACAGTCTGCAAGGGTAAGGCTGCCGTACAAGGATTGCCCTTATCTCTACCCTCGCTAGTTGGGATTTAATGGGGAGTAGCAGTAATACTGCCTATGCATCAAAGACATGTTTAAGAATTAAAATCCCTTACCTTTCTCATTTTATTGTTGATTATCACTGTTAATCCATATGACTAAATGGTTGTATGTTCTCTGGTTCTATTACCTATGTTTTCTACACATATCTATATTTCTATCTTTTATGCATTTTTTATCTTTTATGTAATGTTATATAGTACTATGCTGCGAGAAACAGTTACATTGTTTACACTAAATATAATTGCCTCATTTGATAAAACAGGATTAATAGCAGCAGCATGTGAACAGAGGAGGAAAGTTATGGTGCCTAGTAATGGACACGCCAAGTTAACTAATGGAATATATAATAATGGACATTCACCAATACTGAAAGCACACCAAAATGGAAATGGCTTCAAATCACCCAATGGTTATGGTTTATACACCAATGGCAATGGTGTGTATGTGGATGGTAGTTGCTAGTGATCTGTGTTTTGCTGCATTTCCAATAATCAATGGTATAATGATATCCAAGGTTTGTCCTCGGTTGCAATGTACAGTTAGTGAGTGGATAGGTCTTTTAGCTAGGGACTTGTCTCAAAGCATGAAACAAATTTTGAGTCTAACAAGCTTTTGTATTTTCCTAGTACGGTTGTGCTATGGTGTGGCAGTTGTAGCCACCGTTGATTTTCACTTTTGGTCTAACATTGGCCAAAACTACACACTCAATCATGCCAAATATTTGGGCTTTGGTGGTTTTTCCGTGCAATTTAGGATTTTTCTTCTATGTATACAGGCTGAAGGTGTAAGATTTTACTATCGACCAAGTGTCTTCTGAGTGGCTATTAATGTAAACTCTTATGTTATGAACATTTAAGTTGAATTTTGTTTGGTGCTCTTGCTTTGACTTGATTTGATTTGATTTTTTAAATTTAAGTTATCAGTTGTCGAAAATGTTGTTCTCTCACCCCAAAAAAATTTAAATAAATAAAAAAAGATATTGCATGTAAGACAACTAAAAAGCAAAAGAACAGTAAAGGAAGAACGGGGAGATGGTATTTGTATATTTTTATGTATAAAAATATTTCTGTAGTTACTGTTTATAAGTTATCTGCATTTATTTATAAAATGATGTCGTTTTGGTGATTGAAATATTAAAAAAATTGGTTATATTTATCTCATTTTACTTGAGATAAGTAATTTTCCTACACTCATAAAAAGGATGGGTCTCATCACTCTTTTTTTCTCTCTCCTCTTACATGTGGGTCCATATGTAATTTTATCTCTACAACATGAGATAACTATTTACCTACAACATAAGAAAAGTATTTCCCTAAAAAATTATAATTATAAAGATTATTATAATTCTGAAATAAATTAAAATTATAAAAACATTATGATTTCCCTCTCAAAATGATATCGTACTGGGTTTACTGTAGATAACTTATCTCCAGTAATTGCAGATAATTTATCTCCAGTAGTAACTGCAGAAAAAGCGAATCCATAAAAATAATAAAACGTGATTAGTGGAATTACTATACAGAAAATATATAAATAAATATCCCTGTTCAATTGTATTAGCATCAAATCAATGTGTTTAATCCTTTTATCTGAAGTGATAATTGGCATGTCCGGCTGATTATTGCAATAAATAGATTTGCAGGTCTATACTAGTTGAGTGCACAAATTTCAAATAGACCGGGTCTGAAAAGCATTGGATCCCATTTGGTTTCCTACATTAAGTTTCTAATTGAGCTCTTAATGCTGTATACAAAACAATTAAATATAATAAATTTATTTAATGAATGAAATCAGAGTTGTTTCTATTAATTTTAATTTAATTATGATTTTTATATACTTTATCCCTATTTTCTTTGTTTAGTAATACCTTAAGATGTTCTTACTTAGATAAGATTTATACAAGTTGATATTTAGATTTTAATTATAATTTAAATTTTATGATGAATAAAATTTATACATATGTTAAAAGGTGAGGGTTTAGAGATATGCAAACTTAATTTATCCTCATTCGGCCACATTATTATTTGTGACCTAAATCCAAACTGAAATCACTCAATAGTTTTCCAATTCCACCAAGTTTCAATGGGTGCTTAGTAAATCGCTATTACAACCAAGTTTTTGAGTACTTGGGAACCTTGCAACTTCCACAAAATTTATTGATATTTGGCAACCTTCACAACTCTTCCCAAACTTTCATAGGAGATGAGCTACCTCTCAATTACTAAGTGTCTCACTACCCTTTAACTCAAGAGTACAATAGGGAATGTGTTTGGAATTGAATAAACACTCAAAGTGTAGATAATACAAATTGAAGCTCTATGGGTATATGGTTTTTCACAAAGAAATGAGCTCAAAGACTTTAAATGATCAAGAATGAGTTATGCAAGTGTAAGAGCAATAAAATCTATCAAGGAAGGCTCAAAATATGATTCAATAGTGTCAAACTTGGTTGGAGACGTAATCAATGAGTATATAAAAGTTTTGGACCAAAACTAGCTATTTATAGTCATTAATAATTATTGACTAGTAACTAATCGATTACTTTTTGTAGAGTAATCGATTACTTCATCAAGTAATCGATTACTTTTTCTCCAATGAAGTATTTGATTATCAATCAAGAAAGTATTCGAATACTTTCTTGACAGCAACCAATTATGCATCAAATTTGAGTTTAATATATTTTGAAGTTATAAAACATGTCAAGTACCTTTTCCATGGATTTTTCAAATTTCTTTCAAGTATATAAAATCATGGATGATGCAAGTATGAAAATAAGTTTACTTTGAGCTCATGCAATGCAGTTCAACATATACTCTTAGATATGAGTCTAAGTCCTAGAGATATAACTCTAAATAAGATTTTAGACTTAACTTCATGTCTTGTGTCTTGGATCTTGGTTCTTTACTTAAACTTGATGCTTTGACTTGTTGGATATGACAATACTTGACACTTTGTTGGTTTTCATCCTTTTTCACCATGGTTATGATATTGAACTTCTCTTATATGTTGTTCATGGTTTGTTGCCTTTGATCTTGGTGTTGGTTTTCTAATTATTCCTTGTTGCTCATGCTTCATTACTAGCTTTCTTCATGGTTTATCCATGTTCTTGCTACTTTGTTGACTCATCATTCTTCTTTATGGCTCCAATATAAATCTTCAATCTTTACACATGGTTGATGTTTTTTATTCTTGGTGAAGTTATTCTTTTTGTTGTTCTTACTTTGTTATAATCAAAACATACCTTGTATCTATACAACCTTGGAGGCGAATGACTAAAGCGAGACTAATTATATGGGGACCAATAAACCCTAGCTCTAAGCTTCTTAGGCTCTAGGTTTCTAGGACTCTCCTCATATACTAAGTCTAATTGGACTTTGGTAAAAGAGCATAAACTCAACAAATAGTCCTCTGCTTGGTGTGGCCTTAAGATATTAATGAAATCTCTCTATTACATGTAGATATTTTTCCCGTGGGTCGTGCATCAATTGGCTAATAATGCTAACTGTATGAGGTGAATCAGGTCTACTATGAGACAAATATATCAATTTTCTGTCTGCCATTGATATTGCCTTTTATCAGACTTTCCTCTTTGTTTCTCTATTTGATCATGCTCAATTGGGGTATTAAAAGATTTAAGAAAATCAAGTGACATATCAATATTTGTAACTATTTTCTTTGTTTAGTAAAATCTGTAAAATAATTTACTTAGATAAGATTTACACAAGTTGATGTTTGGATTTTTATTATAAATTTTATTTTTTATGTCTCTTAGTAAGATTTATAAACATGTTAAGATAAAATGTTCCGAGATTTATACACTTTATCTATAGATGTGTCTTTAAGGAAAGGTGAGTTTTCATGAACGTAATTACTTCTTTTTGAGGTTAATAGCTGCTACAGTTGTCGACTTATTTGAACAAGAAACCGACAAGAAAACGGGAGAGTGACCATTTTGCCACTGTTCATCATAAAATTTACCAGAATTCTACGCGCACAGTAAAAATTACCAAACTGCCACGTAGGCTAATTCGCTACTGAGTGTAGCGAATTACCTCTGCTGATGTGTCGCCTCCACACTGGTCCACGTATTTCGTTACACAGAGTAGCGAAATAAGTGTCAAAAGGTCAGCCCGGTCAATCACTTTTAGGACACGTGTCAAGCAACACATATTTCGCTACCCTGCGAGTGAAATACGTGGCAACGGTCACCTGCTGCACTGCGCATATGAGACACGTGTCAAGCCACACATATTTCGCTACCCTGCGTAGCGAAATACGTGGCAACGGTCACCTGCTGCACTGCGCATATGAGACACGTGTCAAGCCACACATATTTCGCTACCCTGCGTAGCGAAATACGTGGCAACGGTCACCTGCTGCACTGCGCATGTGAGACACGTGTCAGACAGGCACATAAGTCGCTATCCTAGGTAGCGAATTATGTGCAATTTTTTTTTCTATATAAACCCCACCGTCCCCACCCCCTCCTCTCACCATTTTCTCTCATCCTCTCCATCTCTCTTATTTTCTCTCTCTAAGTGTTTTCTCTCTCTACAAGGTTAGTCTCTCTTTTTATTTTAATTTTTTTTGCTTTTATAATATGTTTGTTTCATTAATTATGTTTTATAAATGTGATATATTATTTTATATTTACACTTGCATGAATAGGTTAGTATATATGTTATATTATTTAGTGTTTAGGCTTGAAACTTTAGGTTAGTAAATATGTTATATTATTTAGTGTTGATATTTGAAACTTTAGGTTAATGAACGTGGTGTATTATTTAATGTTGGTACTTGAAATGTTAGGTTAATAAATGTGTGAATTTATTTTATGCATGAATGAATGATTATGTCTACATAATTAAATTTTTTAATTAATTTATATACGTTAATAATTTATAAATTTTGATTTTGGATTTTGGGTTTTGAAACCTTAGGCTAGTAAAAGTGTTAATATTATTTAATGTTGATATTTTAGCCATTAGGTTAATAGTTGTGTTAATTTATTTTACGCATAAATGAATGGTTAGATTAGGCGTACATAATTAAGATTTGTAATTAATTTATAAACGTTAATAATTGATAAATATTGTTTAATTTTGATATTTAAAACCTTACGTTGGTAATTACGTGAATTTATATTAACGTATAAAAGCTTAGGTCTAATTTATTTAATTTTTTATTTATTCTCTAATATTTTTAAAATATTATTTAATTTTGGCATTTGAAACCTTAGGTTAGTAAATGAGTTAATGTATTTTACGCATGATTGATTAGGAGTAAATAATTTAAGTTTGATATCAATGAATTTTTAATTTAATAATTTATAAATATTGTTAAATTTCGATCTTTGAAACGTTATGTTAGTAAATGTGTTATTTTTTTTTTTACGTTTAAATGGTTATGTGTAAATAATATAAATTTGTAATTAATTTTTTAGACTTTAATAATCATAAATATTTTTCACTCTTATTTTTTTGATATTTGCAACCTTAGGTTGGAAATTACGTGAACTCTTATTAATGCATACTCTTATTAATGCATAAAATTGTAGGTTTAATTAATTTAATTTTTTAATTTAATAATTTATAAATATTGTTAAATTTCGATCTTTGAAACATTATATTAGTAAATGTGTTAAATTTTTTTTATGTATAAATGGTTATGTGTAAATAATATAAATTTGTAATTAATTTTTTAGACTTTAATAATCATAAATATTTTTCACTCTTATTTTTTTGATATTTGCAACCTTAGGTTGGAAATTATGTGAACTCTTATTAATGCATACTCTTCTTATTAATGCATAAAATCGTAGGTTTAATTAATTTAATTTTTTATTTATGCTTTAATACTTATTTCAAAGTTAGTTATTGTAGATTTTAGAAACGATAGGTTAGCAATAACTTTTTATTTAGTTAAAGCATAAACTTAAATGGAGGAAAACCTATTAAATTGTGCTTTTATTAATTTAATTTATTTGTGACTAAATATTTGTGAATTCTTTGTTGATGAATATTAATTTAATTATTTTGTATTAATTTATTTAGATATGGAGCATGATGAGCTACCTCGCCCAGTGTCTCCACGCAGTGTGATTGATCCTGGGCCTTCAGACAAGACGCTCCTAACTTTACAGGAGAAAAATATATCCACACATGTGTGGAACACTTGTGAGGATCCGGATGCTGATGATCGTGTGATTAATGTGCGACATGCTGCGACGCATGATCACCGTGACATTGCGGAGGAGATTGAGCCATGGCTGAGGCAGGTTGGCTTCTACCATATTGCGCGCTTGCGCAACCATGAGGTTTGTAATTTTTTATTGTATCACTATATCTTGACTTTGGAATATGGCATTGTGATAATAATATTTTTATTGCTGATTGCCCACATATTTTTATGATTTCAGATAGATCATGCCCTTATGCCTGAGCTTGTCGAGCGTTTGCGCCCAGAGACACGGACATTTCATATGAGGATGGGCGAGGTCACCATTACCCTAGAGGATGTGCATCATCTACTAGGTTTGCCCACTGATGGTGAGGTTGTGTCCGGGCGCCACAGAGGACATCCTTTTAAGGATTTGTTGCGTGACTACTTAGGCGTTAATCCACAGCCTTGTAGGGAATTGTCTGGGGGTTTGTTGGGTCTCCACTTTTTACGGCAGAGGTTTCGGCGTTATGCAGACCATGCAAACACTTAGGTTGACCGTATAAGATATACTCGCTCACTAATTTTGCGCATACTCGGGGGGACACTGTTTGTGGACACTGCTTCCAGCTTCGTTCCTGCGAGATATTGCACATATGGTCCCGGTGCTGATGCAGTTCCTGGTGCTGATGGTGTTGATGCTGAGGGGATTAGGCGAAACCCCATTCGCTAGGCCAGGTTTACTTGTGTGCTGTCACCATTTCACCATGATACGGCTAAATGCGCGGGGTATCATGCTCGACAGCACTGATGTGTTATTTTGTTGTGTCTGTCTGTGTTTAGGTTGACTTTGCTTCATGTCGATGGACTGTTGACTCTTATTTACATATATTTTGCACTTGTGTTGGAAACTATATATTTACACATATGATGCCTTATTTATAATTATGGTTATGTTTCTATCGGCAAGACTGATTAAAATATGAAAATGTAAATGGCGGTACTAAATATTATAACAAAGCACACATGAAGTACATAGATACATCACTACAATAACATACTTATGCATATAATAAAAACTTAAACTGATTCACTGTTGTGGTTGCTGTCGCGAAGGACAATGCCGTTTATTATGCCCAACCTCCCTACAATAACTGCACCTTGTTCGAGTAATTGCGCCTTCATGAGAATCCATTTCATTGTGAATACGTGTACTTCTAGGCCTTCCCCGTTGACGTCTCATGGGCACATCTGGTATAACTGTTGCACGTGCAAATGGCGGTATAAAATCCTCGTTACCAATTGGATAGCATTGAGCCGAATAAATTTCACATTGATTCTTAGCACTGTATGCAGGGTCTATGTACAGTGTAGGATCGTGATGCTTCGATGTACATGCCGCAATGACATGGCTACAGGGGAACCTGAAAGCAGTGAACTCACCACACTGACATGTACGGTCAGATAACGAAATCGACCATTTCTTACCATCGCGATGAGTACGTACATTATATGACTGTTGCACTTCAAATCTTGTCCGTTGCGCGTCATGAGAAGTTACGTAATGTGTCCTGGCCTTCTCTTGATTGTCCATATATAGTCGCCACATGACTTTGGCGAAACGATTACCTCTCTCAAGCTCCTCACGGGCTTCCTGTCCGTGCTCTAAAAAATATGCCACCAGTCTACTCTAAGTTATACGCACAAGTGAGGTGATTGGAAGGTTTTGCGCCCCTTTTAGAACTTTATTAACACACTCAGACAGATTTGTTGTCATTTGACCAAATCTTCTTCCTTGTTCATCGTAAGAGATACTCCACTTCTCTTTCGGGATGTGATCAATCCAAGCAGCTATTTGAGGGTTTGTTTCTTTAAACTTCTCTAAACCAGCATCAAAATCCAAGCGCGATGTTGTATATACTACACATAGCACACAAAATACATTACTATCGGTGGTCCATTATACAAATCAGACAAATTGAAAACATACCTAACTTCTTCAACTGCTTCTTCAACATGACATTCTTGAACTTGTGATTGAAATTACTGGCCACGTGGCGAAGGCAATACACATGGTATGCCTGTGGTGGAGACCATCCTAGATCAACATTGTTCACTGCAGACAAGATTCCCGCATGCCGATCAGAAATCAGACAGATTCCGTGTTTTTGCGTAACATGTATTCGAATAAGTGCTAAGAACCACGACCAGTTGTCAGTATTCTCTGCAGACACGATAGCGAATGCGATTGGAAGAATGTAATTGTTGCCATCAACTGTTGTAGCAATCATTA
>JAVKPL010011241.1:0-11759 GCA_032173675.1 Gastrolobium villosum
TTGTTTGGTTTTGGTTCAGTTTCGTATTGCTAGAGTAAAAGTTAAATGAAAAGAGATAAAAGAAAAATAACTTTTGAATCCAATGGTGATTAGAGTGGTAATAAAATTTTTTAATAATATGAATATCCTATCTCTTAATTATATGTGATGTGAGACTTTTTATCATTTACACTTCAATTTCCAACTGTAAAACCGCTACTCTAACCCAAAATAAGAGCATTAAAATCATCTGAATATAATTTCTTCGTGTCATTATTCTCCCTTTGTCATCAATCTTTGTTTGTATTCTATGACCTATATCCTATGCTATAAAAAGTAAAGGACAAAACTATCTGAATATTATTTTTTGTGTCATTATTCTCCCTTTGTCATCAATCTTTGTTTGTATTCTATGATGCATATATATCCTAGCTTTAAAAAGTAAAGGACAGACTGCATTATTGTATACGTACGGTTACTTTAGAGAATATCTAAGAGCAGGATAGACCAGGTTTTCGCTTAAATAATTTAGACTTTTGAAAAATATTTTGAATTTGATGTATTAATTTAGGAAAATATGTCTCTTCAACGGTCGGAAAGAGAAGTTATCTATAGCAATCAAATGCTTCTCAGGATATGGGATCGTATCCTAAAAAATGTGTTAATTGTAAATAATCTCTCTGCAAGTTAAATTATTGGTTTTGCTTAACCTACATTTAAAAAAAATAAAAAATAAAATAAAAAGTCTGGTTTAGTTTAAGGGTTTGTTTTTTCTCAAGTTACTTTAGAACTTTATCTAATATTCATCGAAACGACATCATTTGGGATGGAAATCATGGTATTTTTAGTAATTTTAATTTATTTCAGGGTTATAATTGTCTTTATTATTCTAATTTTTTAATTTTTCAATCTTAAAATGACGTCATTTTGATGAAAATTAGATAAAGTTATCTAAAGTAACATCGGAAACTTTTTCCCCTTAGTTTAAACCTATTATATCTTCAATAATTAGAAAAACTTCTGCCGGGAACTTTATCCAATTACGTGTGAAAGAAAACTTACATATATTATATGGGAAAATATTTGTCCTTTTAAATGACACAACTTATATCATTTCACTCTCACAAAGAGGTGGGACCCATAATTTTACTTTTTTTTTTACCATTCTCTCTCCCCTTTATCTTTCTCTTTATTTCACTTAAAATGACACAACTTTACATCTTTTAAAATGACATACACTTTACCAACAAAATCCAGCACAGTTGGTAGATAGCTGGATTCCTTAAGCATGCTGACAGGGGTTCGATCCCTGGCCGTGCGTATGGAAAAGGCTTTGTTGGGAGAGGTTTACCCACTTAATGTGATCTCCCGCCTCGAAAGGATTAGTCTTCGGCTGTCGGCCGAAGGATACCTTGGAAAACCAAAAAAAAAAAATGACATACACTTTTCCCATATTATATTCGTGAACAAATATTTCTCTTCCTGATACATATGCTGAAGTTGAACATAATATCTTGAACATGTAGAAAAAGGGATAAGATATTGTGACAACCAAATAATGTTAATATCAATGTTACGACTACATCTTAACCGTTGATTTTTGTCAATCAACGGTTATCATTTTTCAAATCAAACTCATTAATTAATTATTAATTCGCAATAAATGATAACCTTTGATTGGCAGAAATCAACGGTTAAAATGTGATCGTAATAGAAAAACATGTTAGAATTTAGAATTTAGAATTTAGAATTTAGGCTTATAGTAAATGGTATATATTTATTTTCATAAAATGAATTAAATTGAGAGCTTTTTAATTTTCTTTTCTAAAATTCTATAGTAATATTTGATTCACTGTTGATATGCATGTCCAATAATCACGATAGGTTGAGATACTGTTGATGAGTCTCTTACTGATGACGGTGGAAGATTGCCGGTGATTGCTCTCCTTTGTGTGTATTCTAGTCAACAGAGCGTGTTTATGATGGTTTGACAATTAAGTTACATGGTTTGAGCCTATATAAGGAATTCAATACATCGATCCAGAACTGGACAACTATTAAAAATGTGTATATTTATTGGGATTGTCTAATTGAAAAAGGAATTAAGTTATAGTATATATAATATAATATGAGGTAGGATACTTTGATATTAGTGTTAAATTTCAAATTTGACACCTAATCCGAGAGCCGTTGGATCAAAAAACATCAACGACTCTGAATTATAAGCATATGACACCATTGATATTTTTTGATCTAACAGCTATCAGATGAGATGTCAAATTTAAAATTTGATACCGGTTGAAAAGATCATACATCATATAACATATAATAACTTAAAGTCTGTGATGGGCTGAAACAAAAGTTAATAGTGTATACATATATTCACTTGTGTACGTGCGGGATAGTTCTTGTTAGGTAATGTTAAGTAATGCTTTCTGAATTTACCAAAAAAAATAAAAAATTAGTGCTTTCTGCTGGCTTTCCCTAAATAGATCTAAAATGTCAATTCCACGTTTGGCTTCTTATTTATAATAGGTTTTTCTTTTAAGCTTGACCTTACTTTTGTGTAAAAACATAAACGTCTAAGTCCCAAAGTTTATTTAAAAAACTAACGTTATATTGGAGAGTTAAGTGTTTATCCTTTTAAAAGACACAATTTATTTCATTTTAATTTTTAACAATATGTAATATGAATAATATATAATTATAATATGAAATGTTATTTTTTTCACTTTTCAGATTAGCTGGAAGTGACTGAGGAGAGAGAATTTTTTTCATGTTATAATTATATACTACTCGTAGTACATAATGTTAAAAATTAAAAGGACACAATTAGTACCCTTTAAAAGGACAACCTTTTTTCTTCTTATATGAATACTTTTAAATATGCTAAGAAACTAAATCTTTTTAGTTTTCTAATTTAAATAATTTTTTTTGAAAATATTATATTTCTTATGAAATTACTGGGGCATGATTATCAACACAATTTTAGATTTGATTGAATTTAACTATTCTTATATCTAAATAATTAAAGATGATATATATAAATAAGATTAAAGACTAAAATTGAGAGTATAAATTATACTAATACAAAATGATCATAGTTATATTAATTTATAATCCATTGATTATATAAGTATAATAGATTTTTAATTATAGATATATGTATATATATATATATATATATATATATATATCTAAATAATAAATAAATATTTTTGTTATCAAAAAAATAAATAATAATAAATAAGTATTTTAACTTGATAAATCAAATGATATATTTGGGTGTCATCATCTACGGGCTCAATAATCAGATTTTCATGATTAATAACAAGGTATTAAAAACTTGGTAAGGTGTGCTTGCCATAAAAACTTTGTAATGGAGAAGTGTTTATGCCGGGATATAATGGAAAAGTTTTTACATGAATTTATATATCTAAACTCAATCTAATTTAATGTCGCCCTTATAACTCGATTAAGTTATTTATTATTTTAATATATACGAGAACTTAACTGGATGAATAACACGATACTTGTAATCTTTAAAAAAAGAAGAAGAAGAAGAATAATACAATAATCGTACTAAATAAATAATAAAATCGTAATGTTATATGCGACATTAGCGGAATGTGTGATTGGAAAGGAAAATAAAAAATTCAGAGCAGGAATCTTTTTCTATGACAAACAATTCATTTTCCCCTTATGCAATTTCCCTGTGAAAACATTTTTCAAATTCAAGAATCTTTTTCTAGTTAAAAATGGTTAATTAACAGTTATTCCAATCGGTTTATCACTCTACGACTAATCTGATTCGGGGTGGGTCGTGGGACTAACGCTTCAGATCCCTCCCAAAAACAATACCGGAGTGGATCGAACACATGCAGTTAATTGATCTTTGATTATATCTATTTGGAATTACTTTTGGAAATCATGTGATTTCTAATAGAAAAGTACTCACAAACATAGTTGCTTTGATAATGCTGTCTGATAGAGGATGCTCAAGGTTGTTCTGCTTCTGAAGCTTTAGCAGGACTTCAACTAGATCTTCCCCTCCCTTTGCATTGATTGGCTTTGTTTCTGAACTTGTGCCTTTGTGATCTCTTACAATTTTCTCAAGTATCCTATCTATTTCATGATGAAGCTTCTCAGCTTTGGACCTTATTCCTGTCAAAAATTGAAGCACTTCAAAGGAAGGATACAAGTCAGCTATAGAGAAACCAGTCATTACTTTTGAAACATCTTTCATGGCAGCTACGAATGCTTCTTGGTCCTTGACTGTGCCTCCTAAGGCTACTCTTGATGTTAAGTTACATGTCAGTGAATTGATCGCCTTACTGAGATTGAAAGATGACCCTTCACTCAAACTTATATCTTTGATAAGTTTTGATGCCTCCTCTTCCCTAATTGATCGAAATGATTCAACACGCTTTGTAGTTAGTAGCTCTAACGTACAAATCTTTCTCATCTGCCTCCAATAACTTCCGTAAGGGGAAAAGCTCATGCCCTTTGAACCATAAGTTATAACATCTGCAGCAAGAAGATGAGGCCTATTTGCAAAGATGATGTCATGTGTCTTCATAACTTCTTTGGCCATTTCAGGGGAAGACACCACTATGGTGGAAAGAACACCAAGTTTCATATGCATCAGAGGCCCATATTTCTCTGCTAATTTTGCTAGGCCTTTGTGAGGCATTGCACCAAGGTGGTGCACGTTCCCTATAAGAGGCAATTTTGGGGGTCCTGGTGGTAAGTTGGAGTTTGAAGGCTTGGTTTTTGATCTCCAAACTATGCTAAACACCATGAACAAGAAGAGAAAGAAAGACATGATTGCAGGTAAGGGAATATTGTGGAGACCCAACTCCATAATTAAGAAGGAAAACATACTATCTCAGATGTCAGATTACTGAACTTAAAGATAGATAAGGCATGGCACATATATATATATATATATATATATATATGGGTTTTATAAGAGTTATGTCGTAGGGAAAGTGAATATGTTATCTTATAGAGATTCGTTTTGCGTGCAAGAATTTTTTTTTGCTGCAGGCCCCACAAAATATTTTGTGTGTAGGAAAGTTTTTGTGATCATGTTAAATGATAGATGATAAATCTCATATATATATATATATATATATATATATATATAGGTAAAGGGAATGATTTACTATTAAAAATTAATAAAATAATCTAGTTTTGTCTTTTGCCGTGATGGATTTCAAGAGTTCGTAGGTGAGGATTCCAATAGATCACGGCATTTTCTTTAGACATATATTAACGTAAGTTCATCCTTCCCCTTCTAAAAGTTCTCATATTTAAAGTTAGTTTCTTATTTGTCAAATAAATTTGTTCAATTTATTTAAAAATTCATAGAAGAGAAACATTAAACCTTTTAATAAAAAGGGCAAAAGAATGAAAAAATAAACAATGTCTATTATGGAATTTAATCTTATACTTCTGTTCCATATAACATACTATCAATTTAGCTTATTTAGAGGGGGGTTTATTTTCACTTTCTTGCATTATCCTTTGTCCATTCCAACAGTACCCCACAATCAACCTTAGATATTTTAGTACATTATGATTTATTATCTTTGTATTATTTTATTGGTAAAAGACGAGGCATAACCCCAAAATTAATTATTAATAATAACCCGATGTCTAAAAACACCTGATTATCTTTTTACTTTTAATTCATGTAATTGATCCACTTACTATATAATATATCATTATAATAACAAAAAATATCAGTTAATTTTAAGATCAAAATATTCTTATTCCTCAATCCATTATCATCACCGCTGCACCACTAATGCCGATGAGTGACGGCAACAGCAAGGATAGCAAGTGGCGACCGTGATAACAGCGGTGAACGGTGATTGGCAACGGCTAGTGGTGGCCAATGGTAATTACAATATGTATTTAGAAATAAGTATGTTTTTTATCTCAATATATATATATATATATATATATATATATATATATATATATATATATATATATATATATATATATATATATAGGGTTTTATGCATATCATGTTGCATGACATTTTTAGTGTCATGTTACTCTCACATGATAAATGGGACCCACCTTTTTTTTTCTTTTTTCTTTTTAAGTGGAACCCACATCAAATGTATTAGAGTAACATGACACTAAAAGTATCCTACAACATGACATATATAAAACACATATATATATATATATATATATATATATATATATATATATATATATTGCAGTGACAATATAAAAGTTTAAGATCGATCACATACACCACAAAATTATCTGATGTTTAATTTCTTTTTTATTTGTCTTTACTTAAATTAAATAAGATTAATTTTAGTTACATATCTGAGTAAAAATGTTCTTCCCAAATTTTTTCTGTAAAATGTCAATTGTTAACATTCCTAAATTATCATATTTAAAGAATAAAAATTTACGGTGACGTATACCAAATCAACTCTTTTTTTTGTTTAAAATAAAAAAGGTGGCAAAGTGTGTAACTATTCTGAAATTGGTGTTGTTAACTACCAAATTAACATTGAACCTTTCCCATTTCATTGACAGATATGCTTCTTAAAACCTTGCCAACTGTCGCTAGGCCAAGTGGGTCAAGTCAACCTAATTTTGTACTTGTTTTTACTTAAATCACATAAGATTTAATTTTACTTAAAATGTTTAATTTTGAATATCTGACTATATTATTACTAACTTTTCACGATACGATACCTTATTTATTTAAAGATTCTTTTCGGTAAAACGTCAATCGTGGACATGATGTTTAAAGAATAAATTATTTTTGGTGACATATGCCTCATACTCAACTTGTTTAGAAGGAAAAATATTTCTTAACTCACCTGAAATAAAGTTATTTTTATTGAGCTTAAAATGATATCATTTTAGATTATAAGATTAAAAAATTATAATGATAAAGGTTAATATAATATTGCAATATATTATAATTAAAAAAACATAATGATTTTTGTCCCAAAATAACATCATTTTGAGCTCACTGGCTATAACTTTATTTCCGGTGATGGAGAAATCTTTTACCCTGTTTTGAATTACTTATTCTTTGTCTTTGCATTTTGTTTTTTTTTTCATACAAGAAAAGAAAAAGCAGAAAAAACAAATTAAGACATAAAAATATAGGGTTTTGTAATTCTCATGTAACATGAGAATTGAAATCTCATGTTGTAGAGATAAAAAGTATGTGAGACCGATCAATGGCGGATCCAAGAATTTGATGAAGGATGGGCACTAACTGGCCCTCGGATTCATTCTGCACAAGGATAAGGCAAACGACATTTTTAAAGCAATCAAAAAAAATGAATGTACTAATTTTAAGGCAACCGAAAAAAATGAATGTATTAATTGCCTTAAAAATGAAAGTTTTAAGGCAACAAAAAGTTAATATCATTTCAACCGGAATTTTTTTTGGGATTCTGCATTAATTTCATTTCAACCGGTAAAAAAAATTGGGATTCTGCACAAGAATCGGGTTAATTTCCAATTGAATGTATTAGTCGAACAAGGATAAGGCAACCGAATCAATGAAGTTTCATTTCTTTCCACTCCAGTATGATAGCAATCAAATCAAATCAACCACTTACAATGCATGAAATTGAAAATAGATGTGCTCGAAAGGAAAGAGAATTACCTCTCAACGGCTGAACCTGAACGGACATCTTCAACCCTAGCTGTAACCGGTGCCTCCAAATTAGGTGCTTAGGTTTTTTTGATTTGGTCTAACGGAGGTGGTGAGGTTACTGATGGAGGAGAAAAGCAAAAAATAAAATAGAAAAAAATTTAATTTTAAGTGAAGGGCATTTTTGTAATTTCATGTCAAAATTTAAGGGGGGCAGTTGCCTCCTTCTCTAACTTGGGTCCGCATCCCTGGGACCCATATGTTAGAAAAAATTATGTGTAGGACCCACATCAGCACGGAAATCGAATGGTGTGTAGAAAGATTGCAATTCTCATGTTAAATGAGAATTATAAAACCCAAAAATATAAAGACTAGCCATTTCCTCTATGTGGGTGAGAAGTACCCGTCATGTCCTATGGAGAATAAGCTTCAATGATCTCATTGCAGATAGAATCACCAGATAAGCTAGAATTATTTAGAGTAAGATTGGCTAAAAAGTTAACACAACTATTGGCTTCTCTACTTAAATTACGTAAAATTGAACTTTGATTATCATGAGCAAAAACATCACATTTTTTGTTGTTGTATTATCATAGAATTTGATATTTTTTAAGTAATATCGTACTTAGATTAAATACATGATTTAGCAATACTAAAATAGTTTTTCCGAAGAAAATAAAAACCATATAATGCTGCAAAATTAAATTAAGGAAAAGTTCAAAAAAAATCTATAGTATTACTTTGAATCACTTATAACACTGTATTTTTCTTAATCATTTAATTTATTGTGAATTTTTTCATCCATACCCTTCCTTAATACTATTAGAAAATTAACTAAGTATATCTATTCTACCCTACTCAGAAGAACAAAATAAAGTGATAAAAAAAAAAATCAAATGTTATGAAATATTAGAACACTTAATAAAAGACAAATAAAAAAATAGTAAAAATATCAAATGTGTCTAAATAAAAAAAAATGTATACAAAAAAGAAATAGAAGAAAAGAAATCACCGATATGAATTTTAATATATTTGCTTTTATTTTAGGGAATAGGATATTGTGACACACAAATAATGTTACGCACAATGTTACGATCACATCTTAACCGCTGATTTCCGCCAATCAATGGTTATCATTTTTTAAATCAAATTCATTAATTAATTATTAATTCGCAATAAATGATAACCGTTGATTGATGGAAATCAACGGTTAAGATGTGGTCGTAACATTATACGTAACATTATTTGTGTGTCACATATCCTATCCTTTATTTTATTTCTATTTTTTTTCCGTGGTCTATTTATTCTTTTTGTCTAGATATGTTTGATCTTTTTTATATCTACATTTTATTCTCTCTTTTCTTTTTAATTTTATTTTACAAAATCTTTAGTAGATGAGGTAGTATAAGACTAAAAAAAGAGAGAAGAAAATCGGAATAAAATAAACCAAAAAAGAAAATATCAAACATATCTAAATAAAAAAGAATAAAATAGACCAAGGGCAAAAAAGAAAAAAGAAAACTAAATATATTGAAAACTCATAGCTGATATTTCTTTTTCTAGTATATTTTTTAATTTAATTTTTCTTCTAGCTTTTTTTTTCGGTTTGTACTTTTTTTTATTTGGTTTTTTTTTTTTTGATTTTAGTCTTTTTTGTCACGGACCACGGTGATGATTTTTCATATATTTGGTCCTTTTTTTTCTATTTTTTTTAGATAAACCACATGTATGCCTCACAAGAAGCAATTTTGTTTGGGACAAATCCAGGATTAAAGCTTCAAACCCCTCATAAAAATGGTATTGGATAGAATCGAACACATGAAATTACCACCACCTGTGTAGCTCCCATGCACCAACTAAGTTACCATAATCCGATTTCTTCTATTTTTTTGTTTTTATTCTAATTATTTTTTGACACATTTGACTTTATTTTTTACTATTTTTTTCTTGTAGTCTTTTATTAAGTGTTCTAAATTTTAATAACATTTCTTCATTTTTTTTATCGCTTTATTTTTTCTCTTAAGAAGGGTAAAATAGTTATAAGGTATGTCATTTAAAATGACACATCTTTTTGAGATTGAAAGAATATAAGGTATGTCATTTAAAATGACACACCTTTTTGTCAAAAGTAAAATATGTAATATTATATGAGTTTAATGTTTCTATTTTAATCACAGAAAAAATTTCACTTAGTTCAATAGTTAAATATGTATCCAATGAGTGAATGTTGTAATGGTTAAAACTTAAAAGTGACTATTTAAATCCCAAAGTCAAAAATTCAATCCTTAAAGAAGAATTCTTGAAGACTTTTTGTTATTGAATATAGTGGGTGATGTTATATCACTAAGAGGTTTGAACCCTGTTAACAGCCCGTGTTAACCCGGTCTGTTAACACACTATCGTATTAAGCCACGCTTAATTAAAATGCGGAATAACTTTTTCTTTAATTCAATTATGACGTCATTAACTTAACCAACTTGATTACTTAATCATTTTCATAAAAATACTGCCTGTATGTAAATTGCAAGACAACTAACTGAATACCTCGTACATAAATATAAAGTGAGTATCTAAAGCCACAGGTCTACACAAGTAGCCTGGGTCAAATCCTGATACTTTAATTACAACATTAACTAAAAGACAGTAACACAATCATGTGGCATGGACAAACCCCATGCTCACCAAATAAGGCAACAATGCCCAATAACAGTCATAACATAAACTCAGCAGAAAACATAAACAACAGTAGGAAAACATAACAGCAGTCAAATAAACAGCAATCCACAACCAGCACGTCAGCATAATTATCAGCTCAGTTCTGGCCTCCTGCCACCTGAGCCCTCAACATTACCTGATCCTGAAATAAGCGTCCCCAAACGTGGGGTGAGATCTCTAACAAGAAATCTCAGTAAGACAAGGGGTCCTCAAGGAGTCTCCACCCCAAGCTCACTTACATGTGTAATATAAGTTCTAAAAACAGTATTACAGTATAAGTTCTAAAATCATGCGATGCAGCAATTATTCATGTCATGTGTGCTTTCAAATCTACTGGCCAGAGAAATGTAGGAATACGTCTATGCCTACATGAGTACATGGATACTACCTGCACCTCACCCACATGCTTCTCCATCTTGTATGTACTACATACTCAGGATTGCCGTCTAGGTGGACACCACATGCATATCATAATAGCTCATTACATATAAACAGCTCAACAGCATTTCAAAATAATCAAAGCATGTAACACAGCATGCATAAACCCATCCCCATGGGACATGGTGGAACATCAAAATGGCTAAACCGAGGACACGAAAGCTTACCTTGCAAGCTAGCTATCCAAGCCAAGAGTCCAACCACTCACTAGTCCACAAACAGCAGTATCACAATCTGATATGGACCATTAACAAGTCAATATAAATACATCACAAGCATACAACTTAAAGACTACGTCTTTCCTTTACGTTTTACGTCTTAAGGCTTCCAACAAAGCCATAAGCCCTTAATCATGTGATTCTGACTTAGTCCATTTATTATAGAAGTTCAACTTCCTTAAACTAGGGTCCACACACACCCAATAGCTTACTGTTCATACAGAACAACCACTGTCTGCGCAGAACCCAGGATATCCGGATATCAGGAGGGGCATATCCGGATATGACATATCCGGATATCACACTGGACATATCCGGATATGTCATATCCGGATACCCAGATCCCATATCCGGATATCAATATCCGGATACTGACATCCGGATATCTGCTCGAGAATATCCGGATATCTCACGACAGAATGCAGTTTCTGCATTCGTCGGTGAATATCCATCCCAAAGATCCAACTTTTAACACATGTACACGTTAAAGCATGCATCTTTAAGCATATACAAGTTCATTTAGGTGTTGGTTACTTCATTTTAACTTTTTACATGCCAAGACACCACCTTTAAGCAAGATAAACTCATGATCATGGTGAGGTAACTTACCAAAGTTCAAAACAGAGGCAAGTTGTGCTCTTGGAGCTCTCCCAAGGTTCCTCACACTCAGCCTAAGTAGGAGCACGAAAATGGCACACCAAGGTGGGTTCTTGCAGCAATACGTAACTGAGCGAAGGTGGCACCACATAACAAAATAA
>JAVKPL010011242.1:0-11432 GCA_032173675.1 Gastrolobium villosum
TTTTGGACGGAAAAAGAATTCCGTCGAAAATGGATGAATAAAATAAATGCAAAAGAAATTGATTTTATGAAGTTTTTCGATGGAAAATGGATTCCGTCGAAGATTTTTGACGAAAAATGTATTCCGTTTTCTATAAAATAAATGCAAAAGAAATTGATTTTGTGAACATTTTTGACGGAAAATGAATTCCGTCGAAAATGGATGATAAAATAAATGCAAAAGAAATTGATTTTGTGAAGTTTTTCGACGGAAAATGGATTCCGTCGAAGATTTTTGACGGAAAATGAATTCCGTCGAAAATGGATGAATAAAATAAATGCAAAAGAAATTGATTTTGTGAATTTTTTAAAAGGAAAATAGATTCCGTCGAAGATTTTGGACGGAAAAAGAATTCCGTCGAAAATGGATGAATAAAATAAATGCAAAAGAAATTGATTTTATGAAGTTTTTCGATGGAAAATGGATTCCGTCGAAGATTTTTGACGAAAAATGTATTCCGTCGAAAACGGATGAATAAAATAAATGCAAAAGAAATTGATTTTGTGAACATTTTTGACGGAAAATGAATTCCGTCGAAAATGGATGATAAAATAAATGCAAAAGAAATTGATTTTGTGAATTTTTTAAACGGAAAATAGATTCCGTCGAAGATTTTGGACGGAAAATGGATTCCGTCGAAAATGGATGAATAAAATAAATGCAAAAGAAATTGATTTTATGAAGTTTTTCGACGAAAAATGGATTCCGTTGAAGATTTTTAACGAAAAATGTATTCCGTCGAAAACGGATGAATAAAATAAATGCAAAAGAAATTGATTTTGTGAAGATTTTTGACGGAAAATGAATTCCGTCGAAAATGGATGAATAAAATAAATGCAAAAGAAATTGATTTTGTGAATTTTTTTGGAAAATGGATTCCGCTCCGAAAATGATGAATAAAATAAATGCAAAAGAAATTGATTTTGAGAAGTTTTTCGACGGAAAATGGATTCCGTCGAAATTTTGGACGGAAAATGAATTCCGTCGAAAATGGATGAATAAAATAAATGCAAAAGAAATTGATTTTGTGAAGTTTTTCGACGGAAAATGGATTCCGTCGAAGATTTTTGACGAAAAATGAATTCCGTCGAAAATGGATGAATAAAAGAAATGCAAAAGAAATTGATTTTGTGAATTTTTTAAATGGAAAATAGATTCCGTCGAAGATTTTTGACGGAAAATGAATTCCGTCGAAAATGGATGAATAAAATAAATGCAAAAGAAATTGATTTTGTGAATTTTTTAAACGGAAAATAGATTCCGTCGAAGATTTTGGACGGAAAAACGGAATTCCGTCGAAAATGGATGAATAAAATAAATGCAAAAGAAATTGATTTTATGAAGTTTTTCGATGGAAAATGGATTCCGTCGAAGATTTTTGACGAAAAATGTATTCCGTCGAAAACGGATGAATAAAATAAATGCAAAAGAAATTGATTTTGTGAACATTTTTGACGGAAAATGAATTCCGTCGAAAATGGATGATAAAATAAATGCAAAAGAAATTGATTTTGTGAAGTTTTTCGACGGAAAATGGATTCCGTCGAAGATTTTTGACGGAAAATGAATTCCGTCGAAAATGGATGAATAAAATAAATGCAAAAGAAATTGATTTTGTGAATTTTTTAAACGGAAAATAGATTCCGTCGAAGATTTTGGACGGAAAAAGAATTCCGTCGAAAATGGATGAATAAAATAAATGCAAAAGAAATTGATTTTATGAAGTTTTTCGATGGAAAATGGATTCCGTCGAAGATTTTTGACGAAAAATGTATTCCGTCGAAAACGGATGAATAAAATAAATGCAAAAGAAATTGATTTTGTGAACATTTTTTACGGAAAATGAATTCCGTCGAAAATGGATGATAAAATAAATGCAAAAGAAATTGATTTTGTGAAGTTTTTCGACGAAAAATGGATTCCGTCGAAGATTTTTGACGGAAAATGAATTCCGTCGAAAATGGATGAATAAAATAAATGCAAAAGAAATTGATTTTGTGAATTTTTTAAACGGAAAATAGATTCCGTCGAATATTTTTGACGGAAAATGAATTCCGTCGAAAATGGATGATTAAAAGAAATGCAAAAGAAATTGATTTTGTGAATTTTTTAAACGGAAAATGGATTCCGTCGAAGATTTTTGACGGAAAATGAATTCCGTCAAAAATGGATGATTAAAATAAATGCAAAAGAAATTGATTTTATGAAGTTTTTCGATGGAAAATGGATTCCGTCGAAGATTTTTGACGAAAAATGTATTCCGTCGAAAACGGATGAATAAAATAAATGCAAAAGAAATTGATTTTGTGAACATTTTTGACGGAAAATGAATTCCGTCGAAAATGGATGATAAAATAAATGCAAAAGTAATTGATTTTGTGAAGTTTTTCGACGGAAAATGGATTCCGTCGAAGATTTTTGACGGAAAATGAATTCCGTCGAAGATTTTGGACGGAAAAAGAATTCCGTCGAAAATGGATGAATAAAATAAATGCAAAAGAAATTGATTTTATGAAGTTTTTCGATGGAAAATGGATTCCGTCGAAGATTTTTGACGAAAAATGTATTCCGTCGAAAACGGATGAATAAAATAAATGCAAAAGAAATTGATTTTGTGAACATTTTTGACGGAAAATGAATTCCGTCGAAAATGGATGATAAAATAAATGCAAAAGAAATTGATTTTGTGAAGTTTTTCGACGGAAAATGGATTCCGTCGAAGATTTTTGACGGAAAATGAATTCCGTCGAAAATGGATGAATAAAATAAATGCAAAAGAAATTGATTTTGTGAATTTTTTAAAAGGAAAATAGATTCCGTCGAAGATTTTGGACGGAAAAAGAATTCCGTCGAAAATGGATGAATAAAATAAATGCAAAAGAAATTGATTTTATGAAGTTTTTCGATGGAAAATGGATGAAATTCCGTCGAAGATTTTTGACGAAAAATGTATTCCGTCGAAAACGGATGAATAAAATAAATGCAAAAGAAATTGATTTTGTGAACATTTTTGACGGAAAATGAATTCCGTCGAAAATGGATGATAAAATAAATGCAAAAGAAATTGATTTTGTGAATTTTTTAAACGGAAAATAGATTCCGTCGAAGATTTTGGACGGAAAATGGATTCCGTCGAAAATGGATGAATAAAATAAATGCAAAAGAAATTGATTTTATGAAGTTTTTCGACGAAAAATGGATTCCGTTGAAGATTTTTAACGAAAAATGTATTCCGTCGAAAACGGATGAATAAAATAAATGCAAAAGAAATTGATTTTGGGAAGATTTTTGACGGAAAATGAATTCCGTCGAAAATGGATGAATAAAATAAATGCAAAAGAAATTGATTTTGTGAATTTTTTCGACGGAAAATGGATTCCGTCGAAAATTTTGGACGGAAAATGGATTCCGTCGAAAATTTTGGACGGAAAATGAATTCCGTCGAAAATGGATGAATAAAATAAATGCAAAAGAAATTGATTTTGTGAAGTTTTTCGACGGAAAATGGATTCCGTCGAAGATTTTTGACGAAAAATGAATTCCGTCGAAAATGGATGAATAAAATAAATGCAAAAGAAATTGATTTTGTGAATTTTTTAAATGGAAAATAGATTCCGTCGAAGATTTTTGACGGAAAATGAATTCCGTCGAAAATGGATGAATAAAATAAATGCAAAAGAAATTGATTTTGTGAATTTTTTAAACGGAAAATAGATTCCGTCGAAGATTTTGGACGGAAAAAGAATTCCGTCGAAAATGGATGAATAAAATAAATGCAAAAGAAATTGATTTTATGAAGTTTTTCGATGGAAAATGGATTCCGTCGAAGATTTTTGACGAAAAATGTATTCCGTCGAAAACGGATGAATAAAATAAATGCAAAAGAAATTGATTTTGTGAACATTTTTGACGGAAAATGAATTCCGTTGAAAATGGATGATAAAATAAATGCAAAAGAAATTGATTTTGTGAAGTTTTTCGACGGAAAATGGATTCCGTCGAAGATTTTTGACGGAAAATGAATTCCGTCGAAAACGGATGAATAAAATAAATGCAAAAGAAATTGATTTTGTGAACATTTTTAATGGAAAATGAATTCCGTCGAAAATGGATGAATAAAATAAATGCAAAAGAAATTGATTTTGTGAAGTTTTTCGACGGAAAATGGAAAGATTTTTGACGAAAAATGTATTCCGTCGAAAACGGATGAATAAAATAAATGCAAAAGAAATTGTTTTTGTGAAGATTTTTGACGGAAAATGAATTCCGTCGAAAATGGATGAATAAAATAAATGCAAAAGAAATTGATTTTGTGAATTTTTTAAACGGAAAATAGATTCCGTCGAAGATTTTGGACGGAAAAAGAATTCCGTCGAAAATGGATGAATAAAATAAATGCAAAAGAAATTGATTTTATGAAGTTTTTCGATGGAAAATGGATTCCGTCGAAGATTTTTGACGAAAAATGTATTCCGTCGAAAACGGATGAATAAAATAAATGCAAAAGAAATTGATTTTGTGAACATTTTTTACGGAAAATGAATTCCGTCGAAAATGGATGAATAAAATAAATGCAAAAGAAATTGATTTTGTGAATTTTTTAAACGGAAAATGGATTCCGTCGAAGATTTTTGACGGAAAATGAATTCCGTCGAAAATGGATGAATAAAATAAATGCAAAAGAAATTGATTTTGTGAAGTTTTTCGACGGAAAATGGATTCCGTCGAAGATTTTTGACGGAAAATGAATTCCGTCGAAAACGGATGAATAAAATAAATGCAAAAGAAATTGATTTTGTGAATTTTTTAAACGGAAAATGGATTCCGTCGAAGATTTTTGAAGGAAAATGAATTCCGTCGAAAATGGATGAATAAAATAAATGCAAAAGAAATTGATTTTATGAAATTTTTCGATGAAAAATGGATTCCGTCTAAGATTTTTGACGAAAAATGTATTCCGTCGAAAACAGATTAATAAAATAAATGCAAAAGAAATTGATTTTGTGAAGATTTTTGACGGAAAATGAATTCCGTCGAAAACGGATGAATAAAATAAATGCAAAAGAAATTGATTTTGTGAAGTTTTTCGATGGAAAACGGATTTCGTCGAAGATTTTTTATGGAAAATGAATTCCGTCGAAAATGGATGAATAAAATAAATGCAAAAGAAATTGATTTTATGAAGTTTTACGACGAAAAATGGATTCCGTTGAAGATTTTTGACGGCAAATGAATTCCATCGAAAACGGATGAATAAAATAAATGCAAAAGAAATTGATTTTGCGAAGTTTTTCGACGGAAAATGGATTCCGTCGAAGAGTTTTGACGGAAAATGAATTCCGTTGAAAATGAATGAATAAAATAAATGCAAAAGAAATTGATTTTGTGAAGTTTTTCGACGGAAAATGGATTCCGTCAAAGATTTTTGATGGAAAATGAATTCCGTCGAAAATGGATGAATAAAATAAATGCAAAAGAAATTGATTTTGTGAATTTTTTAAACGGAAAATAGATTCCGTCAAAGATTTTTGACGGAAAATGAATTCCGTCGAAAATCGATGAATAAAATAAATGCAAAAGAAATTGATTTTATGAAGTTTTTCGACGAAAAATGGATTCCGTCTAAGATTTTTGACGAAAAATGTATTCCGTCGAAAACGGATTAATAAAATAAATGCAAAAGAAATTGATTTTGTGAAGATTTTTGACGGAAAATGAATTTCGTTGAAAACGCATGAATAAAATAAATGCAAAAGAAATTGATTTTGTGAAGTTTTTCGACGGAAAATGGATTCCGTCGAAAATGGATGAATAAAACAAATGCAAAAGAAATTGATTTTATGAAGTTTTTCGACGAAAAATGGATTCCGTTGAAGATTTTTAACGAAAAATGTATTCCGTCGAAAACGGATGAATAAAATAAATGCAAAAGAAATTGATTTTGTGTAACGCCCTCCCTTGTATGCATCCAAGAGAGTCGTTTGCTAAGCGGAATTAGAGTCGTTAACGTCACATGATCTCACAAAGATTTTCATGCTAAGTACAAGTTCGTAAGACGTTTCAATAGTTCTTATCACATCTGTTTGGACGATAAAAAATATTTCAAGTGATATAGAAAGAGCACGTTTGGGGCTTCGCGTGCATATAAAATAATAGTAAATCCGAGTTCGTTTGCTCATAAAACACCACCCGTAAGGTGCACTGTGAAAATTTCAGCACTTAAATTCTTTTCACAAAGGTTTTCCAAAATAGCCGCCGTTCATAAAAGTTCAAGCTAACATAGAGATGATAAAGACTACAGTCATCCAAGAGTACCCAAAACATTAATCATTACAGTCATCCAATTAAACAAACAGCAACAGTGAAAATCCACGCATCAGCAATCAACAGCAAACATCACTCCTTCAAGTGCTTTTACGTCCTCCTGCCATTTTGGAAAAATAGCAGCCCCGAAGGGGTGAGAATAATCCCAGTAGTGTGGCAACAAAACCAGTAATATAACAATATTAACTAGGCACAAAATCATAAACAGTCACTTCAACATATCCTTGTTCCTTTTCCCTTTTTCCTTTTTATCATATTCATATATTGCGTATATAACGCCTTTCCTTTGCGCTTTTAGCACCGTCGTGCGCGCACTTCACAGTGGAATCAAATATACCCTTGGCACCTGAGCTCCATGTGGATTCCAACTGTGGGCCTATGCGGACTGATGCCAAGTGTCCCATACCCCGGTACCTTGGGGATGCCTATATGATGCTTGCTCAAACACATGGTCCTGTACATAACTATTCTAAAACAAGGCCTATATGATCATGATACATGCATGTCATGCTATGCTTTCACACACAAGGCGTAAAAATGCGGTATGATGTAAGGTGCATGCTTATATACCTTTCATATGCGTTATGCTGCCACATAACGTCTTTACCTCATAATCATATAGCCATCACGGCACATTTTTGGCAGTTTCCTTTCATCATAATGGAACATAATATTTTTACGGCATATGGAGCATCATGTCACAATCTTATACCAGTAGTCAATAGTCACATTAGGCAATATCGCCTGACACTTACCTTTGCGTGCCTTAAATATTACCAAACAGCAGCGAAGTATCTCACTTCTTAAGCGCACCTAAATCAATTACAACCAATCATTTACAGTGGCTATTTACAGCAGAAACAGTGAGCACACAGCAGTGTCTTACAGCAGCAAAACAGTGAGCATACAGCGGTGTTTTACAGTGGAAAACAGTGATCATACAGCAGTGTTTACAGCAGCAAAACAGTGAGCATACAACAGCGTTTTTACAGCAGAAAACAGTGACGTTTGTGCTAAAAATAGTGGGCAGAAACAGTGACGTTTTACAGCAGGAAAACAGTAAACATACAGCAGAACAGTGAACGTTTAAAACAGTGACATACAGTGACTTTTGAACATCAAAACAGTGGCATGAGTAGTGATGTTTATGCATCAAAACAGTGGCATAAATCATGGTTTTTGGACATTGAAACAGTGGCATATTATGGACTAAAATAGTGGCATTTTATGCATAAAACAGTGGCATATTATGAACTAAAACAGTGAGCATTTTATGCATAAAACAGTGGCATATGGTGACTAAAGCAGTGGCATTTGTGTACATAAAATAGTGACATATGATGACTAAAACAGTGGCATTTGTGTACATAAAACAGTGGCATATGATGACTAAAACAGTGGCATTTGTGTGCAGAAACAGTGGCATATAATGTGCAGAAACAGTGGCATATAATGTGCAGAAACAGTGGCATATAATGTGCAGAAACAGTGGCATATAATGTGCAGAAACAGTGGCATATAATGTGCAGAAACAGTGGCATACAATGTGCAGAAACAGTGGCATGTATGTGCAGAAACAGTGGCAGGTGATTTTGAGGAACCGAAACAGTGAGCATTTCACCTTCAAAACAGTGGCACATTCATAGGGAAACAGTGGCATCTATATCCCTCCAAACAGTGGCATATTCATACAAAAACAGTGGCATATATCTTAAGCATGACCATGAGACTTTTATGCATACAAATCATCATGAAATAGCTCCACCATTCTAATTTTATCATGCTCATACTTGAATCCAAAACCACACATAATCAAGGAGACATTCAAGCACACACACACATGGTTACACAATGAAAGTGTTCTAAGCTCAAGGCTTACCTCTTGTAGCACACACTTCACCACACCCTTTCTAGCTCTACTTCACAACAAGTCCCCACTTCCTAGGTTGTTCTATGCGCAAAAGGTGAGGATGAACACACTTGGACAGCTTCAAGGTTGAGGAACAAGGCTGGACAGTGAGGGGAAAAAGAAGAAGAGCTTGCACTTGTTTTATTCATCCACATGGATTCCGTCGAAGATTTTTGACAGAAAATGAATTCCGTCGAAAATGGATGAATAAAATAAATGCAAAAGAAATTGATTTTGTGAATTTTTTAAACGGAAAATAGATTCCGTCGAAGATTTTTGACGGAAAATGAATTCCGTCGAAAATGGATGAATAAAATAAATGCAAAAGAAATTGATTTTGTGAATTTTTTAAACGGAAAATAGATTCTGTCGAAGATTTTGGACGGAAAATGAATTCCGTCGAAAATGGATGAATAAAATAAATGTAAAAGAAATTGATTTTATGAAGTTTTTCGATGGAAAATGGATTCCGTCGAAGATTTTTGACGAAAAATGTATTCCGTCGAAAACGGATGAATAAAATAAATGCAAAAGAAATTGATTTTGTGATGTTTTTCGACGGAAAATGGATTCCGTAGAAGATTTTTGACGGAAAATGGATTCCGTCGAAGATTTTTGAGGGCAAATGAATTCCATCGAAAACGGATGAATAAAATAAATGCAAAAGAAATTGATTTTGTGAAGTTTTTCGATGGAAAATGGAATCCGTCGAAGATTTTTGACGGAAAATGAATTCCGTCGAAAATGGATGAATAAAATAAATGCAAAAGAAATTGATTTTATGATGTTTTTCGACGGAAAATGGATTCCGTAGAAGATTTTTGACGGAAAATGGATTCCGTCGAAGATTTTTGATGGCAAATGAATTCCATCGAAAACGGATGAATAAAATAAATGCAAAAGAAATTGATTTTGTGAAGTTTTTCGACGGAAAAAGAATTTCAAAATGGATTAATAAAATAAATGCAAAAGAAATTGATTTTGTGAAGTTTTTAGACGGAAAATGGATTCCGTCGAAGATTTTTGATGGAAAATGAATTCCGTCGAAAATGGATGAATAAAATAAAGGCAAAAGAAATTGATTTTGTGAAGTTTTTCGACGGAAAATGGATTCCGTCGAAGATTTTTGACGGAAAATGAATTCCGTCGAAATGGATGAATAAAATAAATGCAAAAGAAATTGATTTTGTGAATTTTTTAAACGGAAAATAGATTCCGTCGAAGATTTTTGACGGAAAATGAATTCCGTCAAAAATGGATGAATAAAATAAATGCAAAAGAAATTGATTTTATGAAGTTTTTCGACGAAAAATGGATTCCGTCTAAGATTTTTGACGAAAAATGTATTCCGTCGAAAACGGATTAATAAAATAAATGCAAAAGAAATTGATTTTGTGAAGATTTTTGACGAAAAATGAATTCCGTCGAAAATCGATGAATAAAATAAATGCAAAAGAAATTGATTTTGTGAATTTTTTCGACGGAAAATGGATTCCGTCGAAGATTTTTGACGAAAAATGTATTCCATCGAAAACGGATGAATAAAATAAATGCAAAAGAAATTGATTTTGTGAAGATTTTTGATGGAAAATGAATTTCGTTGAAAACGCATGAATAAAATAAATGCAAAAGAAATTGATTTTGTGAATTTTTTCGACGGAAAATGGATTCCGTCGAAGATTTTGGACGGAAAATGAATTCCGTCGAAAATGGATGAATAAAATAAATGCAAAAGAAATTGATTTTGTGAATTTTTTCGACGGAAAATGGATTCCGTCGAAGATTTTGGACGGAAAATGAATTCCGTCGAAAATGGATGAATAAAATAAATGCAAAAGAAATTGATTTTGTGAATTTTTTAAATGGAAAATAGATTCCGTCGAAGATTTTTGACGGAAAATGAATTCCGTCGAAAATGGATGAATAAAATAAATGCAAAAGAAATTGATTTTGTGAATTTTTTAAACGGAAAATAGATTCCGTCGAAGATTTTGGACGGAAAAAGAATTCCGTCGAAAATGGATGAATAAAATAAATGCAAAAGAAATTGATTTTATGAAGTTTTTCGATGGAAAATGGATTCCGTCGAAGATTTTTGACGAAAAATGTATTCCGTCGAAAACGGATGAATAAAATAAATGCAAAAGAAATTGATTTTGTGAACATTTTTGACGGAAAATGAATTCCGTCGAAAATGGATGATAAAATAAATGCAAAAGAAATTGATTTTGTGAAGTTTTTCGACGGAAAATGGATTCCGTCGAAGATTTTTGACGGAAAATGAATTCCGTCGAAAATGGATGAATAAAATAAATGCAAAAGAAATTGATTTTGTGAATTTTTTAAACGGAAAATAGATTCCGTCGAAGATTTTTGACGGAAAATGAATTCCGTCGAAAATGGATGATTAAAATAAATGCAAAAGAAATTGATTTTGTGAATTTTTTAAACGGAAAATGGAAAGAAATTGATTTTGTGAAGTTTTTCGACGGAAAATGGATTCCGTCGAAGATTTTGGACGGAAAATGAATTCCGTCGAAAATGAATGAATAAAATAAATGCAAAAGAAATTGATTTTATGAAGTTTTACGACGAAAAATGGATTCCGTTGAAGATTTTTAACGAAAAATGTATTCCGTCGAAAACGGATGAATAAAATAAATGCAAAAGAAATTGATTTTGTGAAGATTTTTGACGGAAAATGAATTCCATCGAAAATGGATGAATAAAATAAATGCAAAAGAAATTGATTTTGTGAAGTTTTTCGACGGAAAATGGATTCCGTCGAAGATTTTGGACGGAAAATGAATTCCGTCAAAAATTGATAAATAGAATAAAATAAATGCAAAAGAAATTGATTTTGTGAATTTTTTAAACGGAAAATTGATTCTGTCGAAGATTTTGGACGGAAAATGAATTCCGTCGAAAATGGATGAATAAAATAAATGTAAAAGAAATTGATTTTATGAAGTTTTTCGATGGAAAATGGATTCCGTCGAAGATTTTTGACGAAAAATGTATTCCGTCGAAAACGGATGAATAAAATAAATGCAAAAGAAATTGATTTTGTGATGTTTTTCGACGGAAAATGGATTCTGTAGAAGATTTTTGACGGAAAATGGATTCCGTCGAAGATTTTTGACGGCAAATGAATTCCATC